>JAZBGY010001083.1:0-29962 GCA_037414755.1 Lydus trimaculatus | reverse complement strand
TCGTTATTAATTTATTATCATTAATCATAAATTAGTGAATCAAGGACGAAGTGTTGTATCTTCCCAAATATCCGTTATCTTATCACGAATTTCTTTAGCATTTCGTGTAATATCACCAACTGTATTCCTAATAGTTTCATTTGTTTTATCCAACGTATTGATAACAATTTTTATTGGTTCTGGTTGTTCTGGACAATTATCTTGATCAATATTTGATAATTCAAATGGATCTATATGGGCATTTGCTAATTTTTCCCTAATCTATTCGAAAAACAATTAATTATTTGTCAAAAATCTATGGGTTAAAAACAATAATTTCTACCTTATCAAGATGGGTTTTATCTAAAGTTTTTTGCCTGGATAGAATCATTGCAGATTGTCGATGTCCAAAACCATATCTTTGACAAGTGAAAATACCAGCATATGTATCATAATCGGTCATAAAAACTGTATAATTTTCACCACCCGGCATGTCTTTAGACCATCGCAAAAACACACAAAAAAATTAGCATATTTTAGCTGTTTTTCAATCAAAAACTACTTACACCATGGAAATTTGACTTCCATTTGGGCTTTTGGACTATCATCTGGCACAATCAAATCACGACTATAATGATCTTTACGTTTTATCGGTGTTATACCTAAAACATAATGTAGACCATTTTCTTCCAAATGGTATTGATCAGGTTCATCGGTTCCAGTGAATTTGTAAGTGATACAAATTCGGCCCGTATTAGTTTGTTGGATTACATACCAAAGACCTAACATCTAATCAAAATATGTATGTCAAAAATTTTGCACACTCTTGGAATACGTGGAAGAAACATACCTTTTTTGGTTCGAAATTTGGTACAGGATCGATGGCAGAACAACCACCTAAATGGTATGAATGTGCATCACACACACTAAACACTAGTGCTAAAATTAGGAAATTTTGGAAAATTTTCAAAAATTTTGCCATATTCTTTACAATTTCACTATACAATTGAAATGTTGACCAAATTATCATTTAAATATGTTTTATATTTATTGATAACAATAATACAAGTTCAAAGTTGTAACTGTAGATATGAGTAATCTTAAGCTTGCTTTACACCAAACTAATCGATACTTTTCCAGAAATTACAACAAGTGTAAACTTAGCCTTAGGGGGAATTTGTGGAATTGTAATCAAAATTAAAATGAATTGAATTAGAATAGTAATTAATTATAGAGTTGAGTCAATGGAAACTTTCTCTAAAGCGGTCCAATCACTATCAATCAAGCACAGGCCTGTCTTAAACAATTTGGCACCGTAATCATAATAGATTAAGCATATGAGTAGTATATAGGTGCCGATCCTAACCCACTTTTGGCGGGAAATTTGAATTTTTGAATTTTGGCGGATGCGCCGGGAGGGGGCAATTGTCCTCTAGATTTCAAGGTCGAATGTATCATATTTCACTGTTGTCATGTTCAAGGTCAGGGGTCAGGAAATCTATAGGTCAGTCACCACCCCCACCCCCGGCGCACCCACCAAAATTCAAAAATTCAATTTTCCCGCCAAAAGTGGGTTAGGATCGGCACCTATATACTACTCATATGTTAGACGATAGTTGAGCACTTTAATTTACTTGATTAGTATTAATGGCGATTCTAACTTTAGCCTAGTTAGCCCATAGGGTTAAGGGAGTCATCAAACATATTTATCGCTTTTAATTCATTTCTAGGGATCCAGCAGTAAGACTGAAATCAACTGAAAAAAATCTATAGTGTATGACCTGCTTTAGAGTATGCTTATTCTTGTTATTTTAAACGATTATAAGTAAACGGGACCATACACGATCAATAAAAAGTAACGATTATTGTGTTATGTGTAGATTGATCTTTGAGTTTATTATCATTCTTAACTGATAGTGTATGGATCACTTTAAAAACTATCCTTCAATAGATCAATTTTAATCATTATGACTAATTGTTTTGATGAATTAGATGTTTTATACTTTGTACTTTATTACAATTTTTATGTTTATTTATTATTGTGGACCTAAAGAAGGCCATTGATTACCATTCTTGCATTCTAGTAATTTCCAAATGACAAGCAAATGCATCAAAACTGAACGTACATGATCCTCTTTAGAAGATTTGCAAGAAGTGTAGATTTAGTTGCAGATATTTTGTATGTTGTTCAATACTGATTGATAGTGTATGGCCCACTTTAGATTGGTTTGTGGATATAAACTTTTCCAAGAATTTTCAGTATCAGCATTCCATTAATGTCAACCCAGCATTTGATGTTTTTCCATTGATAAAGCAGTCCATAAACTGTCAGTCTAGCTTTCCACTAACCAGCAAATAACAAATAATTGGTCAGTATCTATGGACTGTAGTTTATGGCCTACTTTAGTATACCCGAAGGACAATAACAAACATAAAGGTGACCATACACGGATAGTCTAGATTGGTCCTCTAACTGTTTGTTACAAATTACGCAGCATTTTAATTATGAAACGTATAGTGTTTGTTATAAAGAAGTCCATACACTACCAGTAAAAAATTGTAGCCAACAAGTTTGACATTACATGGGCCCCTTTAAGTGGTATTGTTATTATTTTAAACAGCAGTTACTAGATTGAACTATTAAATATAAAGTATTCCATACACTATCAATCCCGGACACCAATTAAAATTGTTCTAATTTGAGGTTATGTCACAATGGCGGCTAGTTTGAATGTATGGATAGCTTTAACAAAATTTGTTAATTAATATTTTTTATTGAATATGAAACAATATGGAAACATTTCATCAATCAGAATTGTGTTTTTTAACAATTTCCAAAATAAAATTTTTCAATGGATAAATATTTGTAAAAATTGATGGTTGTTTGGTACGTAATGGATCACAATTTAAATTCCATGATGCTAAACCATATAAATATCCACTAACAATCAATGGATCACCATTATTTATATCACATGCAGCTTTATCATTATTTAAATTACCAATACACATCATATCATCTGTTATAAAAGTATTTAAACGTTTTCGACATGTTTGTTTATCTGTATGGAATGCTTGGATTTGTTTAAAATGTTTTTCATTAATTAATAAATGCTTATTGAAAGTTTCACTGAAACTCGTTATAATTACTGGTGTAAATTCAGGTAATTCACGTACAGGTAATTTAATTGGTTGTATATTTGTATTCCATTGTAATGGTTTTGTTAATTTTATTAAACATAAATCATAATTTTTGGTTGTATAATCATAAGCACCATGAATATAGAATGTGGTAACATCAATAATTTTACCATTGTTTGTATTTGTTGTACCAACAATAATACGAGTAGCTTGTATGTTAGCACTACAACAAATAACAACAAAAATTACAAATTCATGAATTAGAAATTTTTAAATTTTATTGTTTATTTTACATTAAACAACAATAGGCAGTTGTTGCAATGAAACGTTCATTAATGATAGCACCACCACAATATTGTGTACCATTTTCAAATAATCCAACACGATATGGTATAGATTGTATGGTAGATTTTGATATTTCAATTGTATCAAATGGTTGTTCTTCATTTTTAATTTGAATCACTGGTAATGGTTCTTTAAGATTTGATGGGTTAGTAGTTGGTAATAATGGATTATTTGGTTCTAGATCTTTTTTGATAACATAGGAAAATGAGTATTGTTGGGCTTGAGCTAAATTTTCAAAATCATTATTATTATTATTGATGATAATAAATGATAACTCACCGATTGCGATGTTTATGAAAATTAAGAAAAATTGATGTTTTTCCATATTTTTGCCAAATTTTTTCCAATTTTTTAAGTTCTAGTACGTATTTATAGAAAAAATATAAAACAATAGTCTATTGTTTATACAGATTTAATTTGTTAATTGGGTGTTAGTGGAAAATTTTTTTGATAGGAATTGGCTAATTTCCAATAAATATTCGATTAATTACTTGTTCCAGCGAATTAAAAATTTATAAGCGTTAGAAAATTGATTGAAACGATTCTAATCACTTTGGTTTTTGTGTGTGTTTGTACTTACACAACTTTTTTCGTGTAGTTAAGGCCTCAATTGGTCGATCGAAAGTGGTTTATGTCTGTAAAAACTGGAGGCAAGCTACTTCCGCAATGCTCTCTTAAATTAAAAGACGCGCAGCATTACACTTCTCCAACATTGTGGAACAATGGTTAGCGAACCTTTGAATTTGCTTTTCGAGTTTGCAAAACTGGTTATCCTGGATGTAGAATCATAATAAGCGTATTAAAGTCTGAGTACTGAGTACTGAGTACTTAAATCATCTAACAACTACTTACAGGAGGTCAGTACTATCTGGTCATATTAAAACTAAAAAGGCAGTCAAAAACCCCAAATACTGGTTGTGGCTATGATGGATTGAGGGAAAACCATGAAAAAAGTTCGGCACTACTAATCACTTACATAACTTCATCCATAGGTATGACCGATCCATATCATGGAACAGGTAAGTAAAATAATTGGGTGTTGTTTTTGATGAACAACTAAGCTTCAAGAAGGACTAAAACCTCCTACATGCCGAAAAACGCCCAAAACAAGTTATGTAGCAACTTTAGTTGTTAACTTGTCGCTGGTGTGGTGTCACATCCGATTCAAAATTCCACCATGATTGGTCAGGAACACCCAATTTCAGGAAAGGCAAAAATGTTTGATGAGGCATTCTCCACAATTAAGGACCATCAAAATGGTCTGGTTACGTAAGCTGTCGACTATAACAAAGAAGAGCCGTCGCGTGTGAAGAAACCAAAAATGCCACTTCCTCAGAATTGACACGTACCACTTATCTTTGAGAAACATCAAAGTAAGTGTTGATATGATGAAAAAGGGGCTAGTTATGCAAACAACGGTTTTTTTTTTTTTGTTATAGACCAGTATGGGTCGCAATTGATTCTTTAAAAGGAACAACAAAATAAAAGACTTCTGCGGTAGCAAGAGGCGAAAGCGATAGCTTTAACTTCTGTTAACATTAAAATGCTACTTTAGAGCCTATAAGAAAGCAATTTTGTTGGATGTGCTGCCAGTAGTTGTAAGGCTCTCAGTATGTAAAGCAAGATTTTCAATGAGGAACCTTATGCATCAATTTCATGCCAAACAATAAATTTTTGCATTGTAAGCATGAAGGTTTCTTTTACTACAAAACACACCTTCTTCGTTGCAACTTTTCTTTTTGACACCGGACATACTAACTCTTCCGAGGATTTGGGTTTTAGTTACCGTTTAAAATGCAATAACAGTGTTCAGTTCTAAAAATAAACCTTAAAGACTGGACCACCGGATTGATAACTCTTCAAATCTATTGCGATATTTTCTAAGGTATATTCAGCCGAAGCAATAACTATTTTCGACCATGGACAATCCTACCGTCTGTGCGAGTGGTGTGTCCCACAGGGATGGCCAATGTCGTATTCTAATTTTTGAAGAAGGTCCCTTGACTTGACTTTTTAGCAGGATGAATGATTCGCTGTGGCAGATGGAAGGCCAAACAAGAAGAAATAGAGGCATGTAATGGAAGAGCGGAGAAAACAAGACGTGAATAGGGAAGGTGGGAAAGTGTATGTTAGGATGAAGACAAAAGGACACCTATCTGATGCCAATGAAGGGCACACGGGCGATTCGCTATGGTACACGGACGGCCAAACATCTAGGACCACCCACCGTTGGTTATGAGGTATATATGTTGGATTGCAATATCAGAACACACAAGTGGAAGCAAAATAAGGAAAGATGAGAATGGAGAAGAAAAAGAGAATAGGGAAGAACGGAAAGTGCATGTCAAGTTTACGACAAAAAAAAACCTATCTAATGCTGATGAAGGGGACGGTCGATTCCGCTATGGTACACGTAGGGCCAAACATCTAGGACCACCGTTGGTACTGAGGTATGCAGGATTGCAATAAAAGAACACATACGTGGAAGCAATAGAAAGAAAAATGAGAATGGAGATGAGATAAGTGAAGATGAAAGAAAGACAGCAGAAAAAACGTAAGAACAAGAGAATGATAATGAAGAGAAAATGAAGGAAAGTAATGGAAGACCTGAGAAAACAAGAGTAGAATTGGGAAGGAGGGAAAGTGTATGTCAGGATTGAAACAAAAAGACATCTATGTGATGCTGGTAAAGATGACGACCGAATCCACTATGGTACATCGCCGCTGGTTCTGGAGTATGTAGAACAGACACGTGGAAGAAAGCAAAATAAAGAAAAATGAGAATGGAGAAGAGATAAGTGAAGCAGAAACGTAGTAGGAACAAGCTTATGATGATGAAGAAATGAAGAAAAGGAATGGGAGAGAAGAGAACAGGATTAAGACCAAAAAGACACCCAATTGATGCTGTTTACTAAAATATCTTTATTTCACACAAAGTGAGTATAATTAAGAATCCACATCTAGTATTTCTATAATAAGAAGCAAGAAATGTAAAATAAAGTGATTTATAATAAAAAAATCCTATAAAAAAAGCATAATTTTGGACAAAATCAATGCATAAAAGTAAAACAAATACAAATAAACATTTATAATAATAAAAAAAAACCAAAACTACAACATTAAAACAATAGCAACATACAATTATCGTATCAACATTATTATTACTTTTGCGGAATATTTATTATTATTATTATTATTATTATCATTATTACTGATTCAATTATGGAGTATTTAGTAAGATAACAGGCAAGGATAAGAGAATACAGCACACAGTAGAACAATTGGCAGTCCGATTATTATGTTTTTCCAACAAACAATAGCATTTATTATTATTATTATTATTATTATTAAGTTAAGGCAATTTTTTTGGTAAATTTCGGTAAAAAATTTGAATTTCCCGCAATAATACAAATACAATCAAAATGGCAGCAGAGAAAAAATGCGGGAAATTCAAACAACAATCGGACATTTCAACGTGTTTTTTTTTTTTTTTTGGTGAAAGGAGTGTTACCTCAAATACAAATGGTGGTGTTCACTAGTGAGACATAGATTTGAAATGATAACGACAAACTATATACGAGGGGGTATTGGGAGTAGAAAAATACATCAAATTTTCAGATTCCTATACCCTAAAATATATTTTTTTTCTCTTTTTTTAAACTATTTAAGGGTAACTGTAACCATTTTATCGAATAATCGATAAAATTCGCTAAATGAACACCAATGGCGTTAATACCAACACATTTTTTTTTTTCGTAGAATAAAAACAATAAAAAAACGCTACTATAATCTAATTAACTAAAAATGCGTTTTGTGGAAAATTCAAAAAAAAATAAATCGGGCCCTGAATTGTTTAAAATTTTGGTTATCGAAGAGAAATGCAACAATTTTTGTTTTGTTTTTATTTAACTGCAGCAGTTGATGGTGTCGTTGTAGCACCAGGTAATTTCCCTAAAACTTTCGATAAATCGACACCAGTTAAAGCATTCACAGCCGGTGGTATTTGTCCAACTAAACGTGTAATTTCAGCTGTTGTATGATCGGAACCACCAATCAAAACGATTTCATCCGTTTTCGCTAGAGGTGCTGATACTTCGGCAGCAATCTATTTTGAAATTCAAAACAATTATAAAGATTTTATTTTTGTAAAATCACGTTATTGTTGATTGTTACCTTTGGTAATGCTTCCAAAACTAAAGACATAATAGCAGCATCCCCATATTGTTTATAAACGGCAGCTTTCTGTCGCATACGTTCAGCATCAGCTTTACCGATACTAGCAATAGCGGTAGCTTCAGCACTACCAATCAATTTGATACGTTCACTATCGGCTATAGCGTTTTTGACAGTCTGAGTTCTAATCAATAGATTAAATTTTTAGAAACACATTTTTTTTTGGGTTACCTAGATATTACCTTTTTCCTTCAGCAATAATTTGAACTTTGTAGCTTTCCGCTTCGGCCGGTAAACGTACGGTAGCGTTTAATTCGCGTTCTTTACGTGAAACTTCTTGTGCTTCAACTTCAATTTGTTTTCTACGTTCAACTACATCAATTTGGATCTCTTCATTACGTATCTTTTGGCGGATTTTAGCAGCTTGCAGTTCGTAAGCCAATTGGGATTCAGCTTTCTACAAAAATAAAATTTTTGATTTGTTGGAAGATGAAGAAGTAGGAGTAAGACTTACGGCAGTGTTGATTTCTTGATCGAAATTAGCTTTTTGCAATTTAAACATTCTAGCATTATCTTCAATTTTCGTATCTGTTGAATATTTAACATCCATTGCTGATTTTTGACATTCAGCTTCACGTATACCAGCATCACGATTTGCTTCAGCAACACCAGCATCAGCATCACGTTTCACCATTGCTGTTTGTGCTTTACCTAATGATGCCAAATATTGTACATCATCGTAAACATCTTTTATTGTAAATGATAAAATTTCAATGCCCATACGACCGACATCTGGTGCAGCTACTTCCCGTACCAAGGCAGCAAATTGGTCGCGATCGCGGTACACTTCTTCTACCGTAAGAGTTCCTTTAAAACAAAAAAATTGAATTAAAATTCAAATTTCCCGCAAATTAATCACTATAACAAAATGGCGCTGAAATGTCAAACTACACGAAAAGTGCGGCAAATTCAAAAAAATCAACGCAAGTTTTGGAATGATATATCTAAAACAGTGTAGATTAACGCTAGATTTAACGTTAGTCATGATTATGATTAAATTACGACCTTGCTACTGTTGCTATGCTAAAATCCGACAATTAAACGATAAAATTAGTAATTAATTTTTAATAAGAATTTCTTACATTTTTACAATTGTGTAGGTTGCCCCCACTGTCATCACAATTTTGAAAGTACCCATCCATACCAGAGACATTTTTTAATTTTTTTTAAAAAAAAAAAAACAAAAGAAGTTTATGGTACAAATTACAACAATCATCTGACAACTACCTACAAACTTTACTGATTTTTATTGTTATCTATGTCTCTGTCTATCCAGACAAATGGTATGATGAATGACAAGGATAGAACTAGTAATTTTTTAACAATTATCTTAATTATCTAGATGGCTATATGATAGGGATCAGTGGCGTAGATGGTGACGTTAATATTATTTATTGCACAAGTTTAGGTAAAATTTAAAAAACAATAAATAGGGAAATAAATAAAACCAATTGTTATCAGTCGGTTTAAATTAATTGATTAATTAAATATAGACATAGATAATTTTATATTTCCATGGCCAACTTAGATTATTATTATTATTGTTATCAATTTTATTAATATAAATTTATGTAATTTATGTTAATTGTAGCCTTGATCTTTTATTAAGAAAACAGATGAGTCGTTTTTTATTATCTGTTTATTCATGAATTCATTTGAAACAAGATAAATTTTAATAATAGCGCGCCAATTCTAGTTGCAGCCACCTAATTTGGTGGCGCTACTGTTTCAACTTCCATTACGCGGGAAATTTAAAGCAATTAATGGTTAAGGTAAGTTTAAATCTTTGGTTGTAAAACTTTTTTAGGAATTTATAAGAAAAAAGGTGGGGTTACAGCAAGGACTGTCAACCCCACTCTTTCTCTACAGGACTGATTTTCAGTTTGCAACGTCGGCGGCTGTTCATACAGACAACCAGTAATATCACTGTCATCTTTATATCAAACAGACCGCCAGATTGCAGTTGGTCCACAAATATCTCGATTGCGTTAATAGTGCAGTTGCCAGTGACGTCATTACACTACATAATGGATTCCCATAAGATTAATCAGTCCCGGATAGAGAGCAGAGCGAGTTGATAGTCCTTGGGAAATTTTGATGACTCTAGTTTAAATCTATCACTTCGATGGCGCTGCTGTATGAAATTCAACTTTTTAAGCGGGAAGTTTAAGATGCAATTCATTCAAATAGAAATATTAAGTTTACCAAATTTTGGATAATGTTTAGTATCATTACAGAGGTTCCCAAAATGGACGATATCGCTTTTTGGGGGGGCACTGGAACCGTCTAAGAGACGATAATAGGTTAGGGACCAGTAATTTTGTGTGTTCATTTGAAAAATGGTAGATTACCGGAGGGGGCCGCTATGTATAACTGGAAATTATGGCGGCAATTTCAAATTTTCATCAATTTTTTCAATACAAACCTAATATAGCTCTCAGATGTCCTTCTAATGTTTGTAAAATAGTTGATTTGATTTCTTTAACACTTTTCCCTAAAAATTGTTCAGATGCTGTATGTAATAATTCATCAGCTTTCATTATTTTACATTGTGCAACACCAGTAACAGTTAATGGTACACCTTGTGCTGTTTCAACACTTTCACACATCGGATTCAATGTCATAACTTCTAATGATAAACGTTGTACATCGGTAACTAACCACCATGCCCATGCCCATCCACCAACAATTGTGACACGTTTCGTTGAGCCACAACAACCACCTGGAAAAACAACAACAACAAAATCAATCAATTATAGGTTTTCTCTTGGATTTGAGGGCAAAAAGATACTACTACGCTTATAGTTGCACGTAGCTTTTTATATTTTCACTCAACCGAACAAACAAAACAACTAATTAGTATTCAACCATCATTCTTCAGGTGACGTAAACTTGGATTTTCTGGGTTAGTCCGTTATAAGTTCAATGAAATAAACAAAGATAGCTATAGATTCTAAACAACTATTAGATCAAATCGAAACTTGTTCTATTGAACGATGGAAATGTTTTGTTTAAAGAATGCCGTTAATAATGAATGGCCTTGGAAGAAAGTCGGTCAAAATGGCTCTACTACAACTACCGCCTTATTAATAATACCTGGTGTTGAAATAAAGAAACAGAGCGGCATTATATAGTCTTGAACTTGACTTCTAGAAGGTTTACCATCGTTCACACCAAATCTGTATTGTTTTTAAGAGACATTAATCAACAAATAAAAATAATTGTTTAGATTGTTAACACAATTAAAATGTTATCATTGAATTGTTGCAACAATAATAGATTATTTTTGATGGAATTCAATTGAAATTTGCACCAATAAGATAAAAGTAAGTAAATTTCAATACTTTTTAAATCATTACTTAATCCTTATTAGATGATATTAACCAAACATAAGTCATTTCTACATCACATGACTATAATTAACCAATTGTGATACGATAATTCCATTGCGCAACTGTCCTTGACAAATACGAACCAATCAGTATGTTAGCGTTTATTACACGTGACTCTATTTTGCCAATTGAATCGCATTATTTTCCCGCTCCATTATAAAATTTTGTAATTAACAAATACGAACCAATCAGTATGTTAGCTTTCTTTACACGTGATTACAATATTAGCCAATAGAACAGCATTATTTTCCCGCTCAATTATATAATTTCGTCCTTGACAAATACGAACCAATCAGTATGTTAGCTTTTATTACACGTGACTCCAATTTGCCAATTATATCGCACTATTTTCCCGCTCAATTATACAATTTTGTAGTTAACAAATACGAACCAATCAGCATGTTAGTTTTTATTACACGTGACTACATATTAACCAATAGAACAGCATTTGTCCTTGACAAATACGAACCAATCAGTATGTTAGCTTTTATTACACGTGATTCCAATTTGCCAATTATATCGCACTATTTCCCGGCTCAATTATAAAATTTTGTCCTTGACAAATACGAGCCAATCAGTGTGTTAGTTTTTGTTACACGTGACTACATATTAGCCAATAGAACAGCATTATTTTCCCGCTCAATTACATAATTTTATGGATAATTAACCTGATTTGAAAAACGAAAAAAAATTGAAATCACGTACAAACTTGCAAAATTTATAAGAATCAAATTAAAATTCAATCTATATATGTAAGATTGGATAACAAAAATGGATGAACAAATTATCAATTCATTTGACATAGCAATTGATTTGTAAATCACGTATTGTTGTCTTTCTCCAACTGTAACATTGTAAATATGATCGGTCTTTGTTTGTTGAATAGAAAATAAGGAAGGGGTAGGTTTTGTATTGTTATAGAAAGCTTTTACAATTAAAAAAAAAATTAAACACAACAAACATTCAGTTCATGTGCTTCTAACGAAATAACGATGACACTCCTTAGTGGTAATTTCTGAACCAAAAAAGAAAAATTCGTGATAACAAACATACAATTCCAGGTCTTCTTCTTCTTCAACATCTCACAAGAAGAATGGGTGTACAACAATTTCTACCAGTATTAGCAGCAGCTATAGCTTTCTTTCAATATGATCTTCTAGATCCAGAAGGACGACCCATCGATGTACCAACTGATGAATTATTGGAACGATACGATTTTATTGTAATTGGGGCAGGATCTGCTGGTAAATTTTTAATTATCAAATCTTTTGCTTTGTGGTGGTAATGATGGTAGTGGAAATTTTAGGGGCTGTTGTGGCGAATCGTTTAAGTGAAATAGAAAGTGTTAATGTTTTATTATTGGAAGCTGGTGGTGATGAATTAGAAGTTTCAGATGTACCATTAATGGCACAATTTCTACAATTATCCGATTTGGATTGGCAATATAAAAGTGAACCACAAGGACAAGCTTGTTTAGGTTAGTTTTAAAAATGTGAAAAAGTCACAGTGATAACGTTTAAAACGAAATTTAGTGAATAAAACTAGTGATAGAGATTTACCCACTTTCAAGTTACTTGTACAAGTTCGTTTGTACGTAAAGAATTAAAAAAAATAATCATCAAACACAGATAGAGCATTTGTTCGAACTAATATCAATTACCAAAATTACTTGTTCAAGTATTTCGTTTTTAACAAGTTTATTACAAATAAAACTTGTCAACTATATAATCTTTATAGAGAACGATTGAACTATCGAGTTTTTCTCGTTCAAATTGACTTGAATCGAGTAAAATACACAAGAGACGCATAACAATTTGGATGACTTCTCAAGTTGAATAGTTTGACAAATTTGTGAGTTTTGGGCAAGTATTACAAGTACCACCAGTTTTTACTCAATTGTTTTGGTTAATCAAATGAGTTTCTCTCATTCTTGCACTCCTTAGAAATTGTGAAATAAATTGATAAGCGATTCAAGAATTGATTCAACTTTAGACGTTAATATTGTTGAAAAACTTGACAAGTAATCCAAGCCGATTTTACTTGATACAAACCAAATTGAACAAGAAACACTTGATAACGTAACGTAGTTTGTGAAATTTTTCAAGACTGGTGATAAAGCGTCAAATCGAGACTAACCACATACTAGAAACTTGTACAAATTCTTGTGAAACTATATCTACATTACGAAGAGATCTTGTAAACGTTAATAATTCAACAATTTCTTCCAAACAAAAACACACAAGTAACTTGAACATACAGTTGTAACTTGAAATTTCACTTGTACAAATCAATTTAACATGAATTTTTCGTCATTTATTATTTAAATAGCACAGCCAACTGTGGCAATGTTATAAAACTATATAGTTGCCTCAGTTGCATGCGTCTATCTAAATATCAGAAAAATTGTAAATATACAAACATTTGAAATACGGCGGGAATTATTGTTTTAATTGTCATTCGGCAGGGGCGCTGTGAGTATATTACAAAAATTGGCGCGACATTTGAAATTAACAATTTAATAACCAAACTGGACGCACTTTAAGCTTGATATTTTTGTTACAGCAATGGTGAATGGTCGTTGTAATTGGCCACGTGGTAAAGTAATCGGTGGTTCAAGCGTATTAAACTATATGTTATATCTGCGTGGTAATAAGCATGATTATGATAATTGGGAAGCATTAGGTAATCCTGGTTGGGGTAGTACAGATGCTTTATATTATTTTAAAAAATCGGAAGATAATCAAAATCCCTATTTAACAAAAACACCATATCATTCAAATGGTGGTTATTTAACAGTATCAGAAGCACCATATCAAACACCATTAGTACAAAGTTTTATTGAAGCTGGCCAACAATTGGGTTATGAAAATCGTGATATAAATGGTGCTGAACAAACTGGTTTTATGATAGCACAAGGTACATTAAGGCATGGTACACGTTGTTCAACTGGTAAAGGATTTTTACGTCCGATACGTTTACGTAAAAATCTACAAATAGCCATGCATTCACATGTAACGAAAATTTTAATTGATCCAACAACAAAACAAACTTTTGGTGTGGAATTTATACGTAATGGTAAAATGTATCGTGTACGTGCTGATAAAGAAGTAATCTTATCAGCTGGTGCTGTTAATTCACCACAAATATTAATGTTATCTGGTATTGGACCAAAAGAACATTTACAACAATTACAGATACCTGTAATACAAGATTTAAAAGTTGGTCATAATCTACAAGATCATATCGGTTTGGGTGGTTTAACATTTTTGATAAATCGTCCAGATTCAATAAAATTAGATCGATTATATGCAATTGGACCATTAATGCAATATGCAATTTTTGGTAGTGGTCCATTTACGATTTTGGGTGGTGTTGAAGGTTTAGCATTTGTTAAAACGAAATATGCGAATATTACAGAAGATTTTCCAGATATTGAATTCCATTTTATTTCTGGTAGTACCCATTCGGATGGTGGTGCAAAATTACGTAAAGCTCATGGTTTAACTGATACTTTCTATAATACAGTTTTTAAACCAATTGAAGATCAAGATGCTTGGAGTATTATACCAGTTTTATTACGTCCACGTAGTCGTGGTTTTATTAAATTACGCAGTAAAAAACCAACTGATTATCCATTGATTTATCCAAATTATTTCCAAGATGATTTCGATATGAAAACATTAATAGAAGGTGTTAAAATTGCTGTAAATGTAAGTCGTACACCAGCATTTCAACGTTATGGTAGTAAATTTTTACCATTTCCACAATGTGAACGTCAATATCAAAGATATAGTGATCAATATTGGGAATGTATGATACGTTTATATTCAGTTACAATTTATCATCCAGTTGGTACATGTAAAATGGGTCCATATTGGGATGCAGATGCTGTTGTTGATCCACAATTACGTGTTTATGGTATAAAAAATTTACGTGTTATTGATGCATCAATTATGCCATTATTAGTTAGTGGTAATACAAATGCACCAGTTATTATGATTGGTGAGAAAGGTGCTGATTTAATTAAAGAATTTTGGATGAAAACAGCCAGAATTTCAAGATGGCAAAGTAATAGAAGGAGACGTACCAGAAAACGTTAATTTTTGTTTATTCATTTTTTTTGTTTATAGAATTTGTTAATAACAAAGTGTGATAATTTATTGATTCATTTTTGTAGTTATAAGGTGTAGAAATAAATAAGTTTTGCAAAAATGCCAAAAGTTTTGCATTAATGCCAAAAGATTTTGATGTTTGCCAAAATTTTGGCAAACTTTTTCTTGTGGTTCTACTTGGATCTAGTCCATCTTGGGTTCCTTATCCCCAACACAGTATAACCTTTGGTTGACTCAGCTTTATCATTTTTGAAGATAAAGCTTGGCCTCTGATTTAGAGCAAGGTCGGGATTAAGGAAGGCTCTAGCGCCAAAGTTTTTGCATTAATCCATGTTTTTTAGTGATTGGAGTCACTTACACAATTTTGCATTATTCTATGCACCTTTAAGTGTCTTTTGCACACATTTCTTTTGCTACTTCTTATTTTGCAACAAAAAGAAAGGAATTATTGTAAAGTGATAGGTTGCATTTATCTTCGCAACTCACTTTTCACTATGATAATGTCTTATTTTGCATAGTTTTTCGTAGCAATATAAACACTACACACTAGCAAAATATAGTGTAAAGTGAATCTTAGAGTGCATTGTTTTGCATTAATGCCAAAAGATTTACTGACTTTTTCTAATGTTTGCCAAAATTTTGCCCAACTTTTTCTTGTGGTTCTACTTGGATCTGGTTCCTTATTCTCAACACAGTATAGCCTTTGGCTGGCTCAGCTTTATCATCCTTGAAGATAAGGCTTTGCCTCTGATTTAGATTCTTCTTGATTAGAATGTAATTTATGTACAAGAAACATAACGTTGATTTAGAGCAAGGTCGGGATTAACGAAGGCTTTAGCGCCAAAGTTTTTGCATTTATGCATGTTTTTTAGTGATTGGAGTCACATACACTATTTTGCATTATTCTATGCACCTTTAAGTGTCTTTTGCAAACTTTTCACTATGACAGTGTCTTATTTTGCATACCTGCATAGTGTAAAGTGATTCTTAAAGAGCATTGTTTTGCATTAATGCCAAAAGATTTACTGACTTTTTTGATGTTTGCCAAAATTTTGCCAAACTTTTTCTCCAAGCTTTACTTGGATCTGAGCTCTACATGGATCTGGTCCATTTTCGGTTCCTTATTCCCAACACAGTAGAGTTTTTGGCAGACCCTGCCTTATTTTCCTTGAAAACAAGACTCTTTTATCTTTGCCACTCATTTAGATTTTCCAAGATCGAGCTTAAGTCGCCATTAAGGAAGGCAATAGTGCCAAAATTTTTGTATTTTTTATATATTTTTAAGTGTTTGGAGTCACTTACACTATTTTGCATTATTGTATGCACCTTTAACGTGTCTTTTTGATAATAATTTCAGCATTTTGCCAAAATTTCTTTTGCTTCTTCTAATTTTGCTACAAACGCACAGGAATTATTGAAAAGTGATAGGTGAATTTGTTTTGGCAACTGACTTTACACCACAATTATGGAAGTGGCTTATTTTGCAAAGCTTTTCGTAACAATATAAACACTACACACTAGCAAAGTATAGTGTAAAGCGAATCTTAGAGTGCATTGTTTTGCATTAATGCCAAAAGATTTACTGACTTTTTCTGATATTTGCAAAAATTTTGTCAAACTTTTTGTTCAAGCTCTACTTGAATCTGGTACATTTTCGGTTCCTTATTCCTTATTATTATAGTTTTTGACAGACTTTGCCTTATCTTCTTTGAAAATAAGACTCTTTTATTTTTGTCACTCATTTAGATTCTCCAATATGGAGCGATTAAGGAAGGCCTTAGTGCCAAAATTTTGCATTTGTTCCATGTTTTTTAGTGTTTGGAGTCACTTACACTGTATTGCATTATTCTGTGCACCTTTAATTGTTTTTTTGATAATAATTTCAGCATTTTGCAAACATTTCTTTTGCTTATTCTAATTTTGCTACAGAAACATAGGAATTATTGGAAAACGATCGGTTGCATAAGTTTTGGCAACTGATTTTTCACCAAAAGTGTTTTATTTTGCAAAACTTTCCAATATAAACACTACACACTAGCAAAGTACAGTGTAAAGTGTGTCTTAGAACGCTGGAATGTATCTTTACAGGGAACAGAAGAAGGCAGAAAGTAGGAAAAAATCTTATCCAAAAATCTTTTCTATAAAAAATCCCGCTACACTAGCACTGACACTGTACGAGCTACCTTGAACAATTTGATTTGTAACTCTATAGTGTACTGATAGACAGTTTTCTTAGATTAAAATACAGAAGATGTATCTTTTGGGAAGTAACAAAATTTTGCACTGTTTGGTAGTGAAGTCATGTTACACTTACACTTTACACTAATTCAACTAGTGAAGTAAGAACATTATCAAGAAACCATGTTTTGTAAAATATCAAAACGTACTAATTTTATTCATATAGTTCTTCTGACACGACCCGACACTTTACACTAGTAGTATAGAGTGTAGCACACTATTTTACTATTTTTTATTGGGAACCTGATTTTCAAAACTGTCTATCTTGGAAGACACCCAAATCAACAATCAAATCAAAAAAGTGCAAACACTACACAAGTGTAGAAGTGTTTCAGTGAAAACTAACTAGTGTAGATTGAAACTGGGCTTGAAATTTTGCCATTTTTTTTTTTTAATTTTGCACACCTACATCTACGCTACTGATGTTATCCTCGTTTTTTTTTTATGAAAACAAAGTAAAAATTGCGCACAACGATGAAATTTATGAAAACTGATATTTGATGACTTAGATTTCTGTTAATTTAAGCAAAATTTGTTTAGAATTCATTCATTTTAAATTGAATTTTCAACGTTAACACATCGAAAACTAATAATTTTACAAAGTAAGTTGTTAATTTGTTTGTTTTATTTAAAAAAAAAATGTTTTTTTTTTGATTTTAAACATTTTAGAATGTCGTCGATACACGATCAAATGAATTTATATTCAGTAACACGTATAGCATTAACATTAGGACCAAGTTTAGGTTTTCTACTTTATCTACATTCATCTGTATTAATACATCGTCCAGATATTTTAGATCAAGAACATCGTATCCATGATACACCAATTTATCAATTATATGATAAATATGATTTTATAATAATTGGTGGTGGTTCAGCTGGTACAGTTTTAGCAAATCGTTTATCAGAAATACCACAATGGAATATTTTATTATTAGAAGCTGGACCAGATGAAATCACATTAACTGATTTACCATTAATGTTTCCAACATTACAATTATCACCATTTGATTGGCAATTTAAAACTGAACCTGGGCCAAATTATTGTTTATCAATGATAGATGGTAAATGTAATTGGCCACGTGGACGTGTACTAGGTGGTTCAAGTGTATTGAATGCAATGTTATATGTACGTGGTAATCGACGGGATTATGATCGATGGGCAGATTTAGGTAATTAGATTTCATTCATTTTTCCTACAGTGTAGTGATTAGAAGTTTTGCTAAAAGACTGCACATGTCTACACTATTTTACATCTAATCCAAATAATTCAACCACTTTTGCATTGTTGTTTGATGCAAAGGGTCATTAACACTAATTTGCAAACATTTCTTTTGATTCTTATCGTTTTGCTGCAGAAGCAATGAAGCTTAGAAAGAGTTTAGAAGGCTAAAACTGGTATTGAAGCTAATATCGCTACTAATTTGGATTTCTAATGCTACTCTCTCTTACAGTTTCACTATTGCTCGCATTTTGGACTTTATGTATTTTCGATTCATGTGCATTTCTGCTTTCCCCCTTCAATCTAATTCAAACAATTTATACTTTTTTCTATGTTGCCTGGTGTAGGGAGCCACTTACATAATTCTGTATACGTTTAAGTGTTTTTTTAACAATATTGCAAGCATTTTGCAAACGTTTGCTTTGCTTCTTCTGATTTTGCCGCAGAAGCAAAGATGAAAAATTGTATATGCAAATGACTTTTTATCACAATTATCGAAATGTCTTACCATGCACAAGCAGAGCAAAATGTAAAGTTTATCTTAAGAAGGAGGTCTCTACGTTGCAATTCAAATGAAAGAAGTTTAGAATGCTAAAACTGGAATTGAAGCTAATACTGCTCTTATTTTGCATTTTTAACAGTGCCCTCTGTTAGAATTTCACTATTGCACGCTTCTACACTATGTTTAATGCCAAACATCATTTTGCACTTTATGCATTTTCGATTCATTTGCATCTTTGCTTTCCCCTTGCAATCTAATTCGAACAATTTATACTTTTTTCCATGTTGCTTAGTGTAGGGAGTCACTTACACTATTTTTGATTATTCTGTACACGTTTAAGTGTTTTTTTAACAATATTGCAAGCATTTTGCAAACGTCGCCTTTGCTTCTTCTGATTTTGCTACAGAAGCAAAGGTGAAAAAGGTATATGCAAATGGCTTTTTATCACAATTATCGAAATGTCTTACCATGCACAAGCAGAGTAAAATGTAAAGTTTATCTTAAGAAGGAGGTCTCTACGTTGTAAAAAAGAAGTTTAGAACACTAAAACTGGAATTGAAGCTAATACTGCTCTTATTTTGCATTTTTAACAGTGCCCTCACTATTGCTCACTTCCCCACTATGTTTAATGCCAAATATCATTTTGCACTTTATGCATTTTCGATTTATTTGCATTTCTGCTTTCCCCTACAATCTAATCCAAACAATTTTACCTTTTTTCTATGTTGTTTAGGGTAGGGAGCCACTTACACAATTATTGATTATTCTGCACATGTTTAAGTGTCTTTTTAACAATATTGCAACATTTTGCTTTCTTTGCGCTTCTTCTGATTTCGCTACAGAAGCAAAGAAACTATTCAAAATGACTTTGCAGAGCAAAATGTAAAGTTTATCTTAAGGAAGAGATCTCCACGTAGTGATTCAAGTGAAAGGAATTTAGAATGCCAAAACTGGAATTGAAGCTAATACTAATTTTGCATTTTTAACAGTGCCCTTTGTTAGAATTTCACTATTACTCGCTTCCCCACTATGTTTAATGCCAAACATCGTTTTGCACTTCATACATTTTCGATTTATTTGCATTTATGCTTTCCATCTGCAATCTAAGCCAAACATTTTCTACTTTTTTCCATGTTGCTTAGTGTAGGTAGCCACTTACATAATTTTTGATATTTCTGTATACGCTTAAGTGTCGTCTTAACAATATTGCAAGCATTTTACAAACGTTTCATTTGCGCTTCTTCTGATTTTGCTACAGAAGCAAAGAAACTATTAAAAATGACTATGCAGAGCAAAATGTAAAGTTTATCTTAAGGAAGAGGTCTCTACGTTGTAATTCAAGTGAAAGAAGTTTAGAACGCTAAAACTGGAATTGAAGCTAATACCGCTTTTATTTTGCATTTTTAACTATGCCCTTTGTTACAATTGCACTATTGCTCGCTTCCCTACTATGTGTAATGCCAAACATCATTTTGCACTTTATGCATTTTTGATTCATTTACATTTTTGCTTTTCCCCTGCAATCTAAACCAAACAATTTATCATTTTTTCCCATGTTGCTTAGTGTAGGGAGACTCACTTACACTATTTTGCAAACGTATCCTTTGCTTCTTCTTCCGCTAAAGTGGATAGATTGTATTTTTTGCATTTCTTTTGTAGGTAACACTGGTTGGTCGTATGATGAAGTATTACCATATTTTAAAAAAAGTGAAAATATGCGTATTGAAAATTTACAAAATGATCCATATCATGGTTATGATGGTTATTTAAGTGTTGAAAATTTCCAATATCATTCACCAATAGTTGAATGGTTTTTAGAAGCTATCAAAGAATTAGGTTATGAAATACGTGATATAAATGGTGAATATCAAACTGGATTTACATTAGCACATGGTACATTACGTGATGGTTTACGTTGTTCAACAGCAAAAGCATTTTTACGACCAATCCATCAACGTTCAAATTTACATATAAGTTTACATACATTAGTTGAGAAAATTTTAATTAATCCAGAAACACGACAAGCTTACGGTGTTGTTTTTAATAAATTAGGCACCACAAGAACTGTATATAATGAACGTGAAGTCTTATTGAGTGCTGGTGCTATTAATTCACCACAAATTTTAATGTTATCTGGTATCGGTCCAAAAGAACATTTACAAGAATTACAGATACCTGTAATACAAGATTTAGCAGTTGGTTATAATTTACAAGATCATGTAGCTATGGGTGGTGTCACATATCTATTTAAACCACCATTATCATATGAAAATATAACGTGTACATTTAAATTGGAAAAAGTGTTAACACAAGAAACAATCGATGAATTTACACAAAAGAAATCTGGTAAAATTTATTGGTTACCAGAATGTGAAATGATGGGTTTTGTTAAAACAAAATATGAAAATCAAACAGATGATTGGCCAGATATTCAATATTTTATTGCATCATATGCTGATAATACAGATGGTGGTTTATTTGGTAAACGTGCCACTGGTTTAACCGATGATTTGTATACAGCAGTCTATGAGGACATCCTGTATAAAGATGCATTTAGTATTATTATATTGTTATTACGTCCAAAAAGTCGTGGACGTTTATTATTAAAAGATACAAATCCCTATAGTCATATCATGATTTATCCAAATTATTATGATGATCCATTTGATATAGCAACAATTGTTGAAGGTGCAAAAATTGCTTATCAATTATGTAATACGAAAGAAATGAAAAAATATCAAACATATTTTAATGAATTAAAAATACCTGGTTGTCAACAATATGATTTATATACAGATGAATATTGGGCATGTCAAGCTAAACATTATACATTAACAATTTATCATCCTGTTGGTACAGCAAAAATGGGTCCTAAATGGGATCATGAAGCTGTTGTTGATCCAAGATTAAAAGTTTATGGTATAAAAAATTTACGTGTTATTGATGGTTCAATTATGCCATTTATTGTTAGTGGTAATACAAATGCACCAATTATTATGATTGCTGAAAAAGCTTCAGATATGATTAAAGAAGATTGGGGACAATTTTATAATCAAAAACATGAAAATGAAGATAATGAAGATGGAAATCTACATTATTATCAACAAAGTAATAATATTTTTAATTATTATTGTGTGTTCTAATTAAACAAATTTCTCTACCTAATTGCAGAATCAGCAGAAGAATCATTTGAGGATAGTCAAGAAATGCCAGATATTTTAATGGAGAAAACACCGGAAATTCAAGATTTAGACTATTGGTAGATTTTGTAATTTCTCTATCGAAATCTGCAATTTTTACAATAAAAACGTTGAAAACGTAAGTCACGTGATGCTTTATTGGCATTCCCTTTTAACATCGCTGTCCATGCGCATTTCACTTTTTTCATGAATCAAACCGTACCGCGCATGTGCGTACTACTATACAGAGAACGCTCAAGAATGAGACCAAGGACTGTCAACCCGCTTCACTCTCTATATAGGACTGATTGATCTTATGGGAATCTATTATATAGTGGATGACGTCACTGGCGACTGCGCAATCAACCAACTACAATCTGACGGCCTCTTAGACAATAACGATGGCAGTAATATTGCTGGTCGCTTGTATGAATAGGTCATAAACCTAAATCATTGGTCAATCAGTCTCGTAAAGAGAGAAAGCGGGTTGACAGTCCTCCTATACTGTCTGTTTCATCTAAGTCTGTATTTCCGTTATTTGCAAATGAACAAATAAAAAAATTATTTTTTTCTGGTCTAAATTGCCGTAAAACGAGAATAATCGAAGAAGTGGCACGTTGTTTATCACACTTGAGATTGAAATAAGATTGTGTAGAGATCAACAACAATTGTCTTTAACACTAAATAGATCTGAAAGGTCTATAGAATCCACTACATAAATACAATCGTGTCGTGCCACAGCTCTATACTTGTTTATCACGTGCTGTTGTGATAATTTCTCTATTTTTTCGATTTGGCTCTCTTCCATGCAAATGGTAGAGTTTGAAAACGAACAACTCATTGTCCTCATTCTGGACTTTATTGTGTAATTTTTGGAAATTATAAGCCGTTTCCCCACCTTCCAAACGCTTGTTTTTTACAAGGGCATTTTGGTTATCAAGACTTTGTACTCTTGAGCCGTATTATCCTTTACAAACTATGGAATTGTGGCGCTAGCCGATAGCATGTGTATACATGGTGGTATACTTTCCAGGGTGTATAAAATGCTAATATGATAGTGATAGTGCCATAACAATTGTTGATAAACACAAGTATGGGCATTATTGTGGGGACATCCTAATTTATGAACATAGTTTTTTAACAACCAACTTAGTGCTGCCCTCTATTGTTTTCTAAATATAAACCAATGGTAACACTACTTCACGATTAATTCAAATGCAGGACCGACAATTGGGGGTTCAGTCGTGGGCTCAAAATGGACCACATTTCGTTGTAATTTATGGGGCCTAGACTCGCTCCTGGAGATTTTTGTCAAGGGTCCAGCATCAAAAAAAACCTGACCATTGGTCTCCCATGTATCTTATAAGTTACATAATTGTATTTATAATGCAAAAAAAGGTGATGAATATTTTGAAGTGGTGTCCGGATTACACACCCATCATGATAAGTGTGCAATTTTCTTTTTCTATTTGTATATAATCGGCAAGATATAACATACAAGTACCACTTAATAGTAAATATCGGTGATAGTCTGATAGTGGTGTAGGACAAGTGGTGGCACGTTGTTTATCACACTTATGATTAAAATAATTGTTATCTAAGTAGTGTACCCCCTCTCTCTCTCTCTCTCTAACCTTGCTTTGTCGCTGATCTATGATGTTGTCCCAGTGGCCAGTTCATGTTGGTCATGTCCCTATTGCCAGTGCTGTAGTGAGGGTATGGCGAAGGTGGACACGATCATAGGCGCCGAATCTAAGGGATCACTATACTATTGTAGCAATGTTAATTCATTTATTAATTATTATTAATTGCATTTTTGTTTCCTCCAAAGGCGCCTTTTATTTTTTGAGCCATAAGCGTTTAGAGTCAGTAGCTACGTCACTGTTCCATTGCCAAAGGTCAAACTATAAATTAGATAACAAATGAACCGAAAAAAATAGGAATCAGATAGATAGTTGATGTTTTTGTAACCCAAAAAAAAAAAATAGAACCGTTATCTTGATGACACGCTAAAAATGGCCCACAATCAACGCACATATTTACGGCTACAAAAACAGGTTGTTGAAGTTGTTCGTTGTTTCTATCTATGGTTGATTCATCAACTACTTGTTGATGTGTTGTTCTATACTTACACGATTCATTTTAAAAGAAAAGTACAAAAATTTTTAGATTAATTCCAACAGTAATTCAAAGGTAAATCTTATAAGTATTTTTTTAAGAAAAATTAAAATAATTACAAAAATAAACCGAAATTTTATTTGTTATTGTTGTACAATACGATAAAATTATACAGACTGTCCGGTAATTGTATGTACTGTAAAAAAAACTTGCTTAAAATACAAAATTTCAAATTTAGCGCGTTATTACGACCAATCATAATACAAAAATAATTCAATCCTCAATTGGTTCATTGTTATGATTGGCTGTTGTAGAAATGCGAAATCTAAAGTAAAATCTAACTTTATTCGATAAAATTACAATAGATGGCGTTGTCAACAATCAAATTCATCGATCAACATTTATACAATTTTACAAGAACAAGAATAAAATGACCGAAACAAATCAAAATCCAATTTTTATTGTTTTATTCAAATTGGTTTATAGCAAGTAAAACTTGATAATTGGAATACATTTGCATTAACTTGTAGAAAATGTCAAGTTCTTGAATTTTGAATCAATTCTTGCATAAATTGTTAAAATATTTTGCAGTTTCTAACGAGTGCAAGAAAGATAAAAAATCGAAACTTGTAATATTTGCCCAAAAAAACGCCCAATTGTTCCACAACAATTTGAGAAATTGTCCACATATGTTACAAGTACTTGTTCAATTTCTTGCATTTGTTGAAAACAATGAAACAACTTGACAAATTACTCAAAAATTGTCAAAATTGTTCAAGAACTTGACAAGTTATGCAAATTGTTACAAGTGCCTTGAGTGTAAGTTTTATTTGTAATAAAGAATTCTCGGACGTTCTGTATAAATACGAATGTATTTTGTGCTGCCTATACTAAACACAGAAAATTGATTTTAGAAACCATGGATCATCTATTGTCCCTCAATGATACTTGTCCTGATGCTTTAACAGGATCTTCAGCACATTTTTTCTTAACTCTTATCAATCTATTAATGACATCAAAATGTCAAATAAATCAAAAAGATGAATATCCTGATAATTATGGTCCATTATTGAAAGATAATGAAGAATTTGATTTTATTGTAGTAGGTGGTGGTAGTGCTGGTGCTGTTTTAGCTAATAAATTATCAGAAAATCCAAATTGGAATATTCTATTAATAGAAGCTGGTGGTATACCGTCATCATTAAGTGAGGTATAGATGTCGCTACTGATTATACAGACTGAACCAACCAAAACTACAGTTGTTGTGCGTTTTAGAGAAACGAAACAAACACACAAGAATAGAGAGTTGACTGTCTAAAAATGACAAATATGGTCAGTGTCTGTCAGAACTTATTCATAAGTTAGGAAAGAAGCACTATAGCTGAAACTCCAGAATGTGTAGTTTATGACAAATTTTTTTCGTTTTCAAAAATCGTCATTTTCATTGAAAGAAAATTTTCAATTAATTCCAGTTGACCTACTTTTAGAGGTCAGTTGCACTGTTTATCTTGCTTTGACATTGAATTCATTGTCAGATGTACTGACGTGTCTATCAATTCATTTAAAATACGTATTTTTATCTGTTGTTTTTTCTTTAAAATGCATGGACGATGTTTCCATTAAACAATCGCCAGTTGTTTAGTTCAAGGTTTCTCCTTATCAGTTGAATCAATTATGATTTAAAACATTTTTAACCTGTTTATTGATAGAATTTCTATCTGAATTACGAAAAATTTGCAATTTCCTCGATTTTTTTTCGATGAAAATGACGATTTTTGAAAACGTAAAAATATTTTTACAATCTACACGTTCCGGAGTTTCAGCTGCAATGGTTCTTTGCTTATTTTCGTATAAGTTCTGAGAGATTTTGCCCATTTTTTCCCATTTTAGACAGAGTACTCCATTTCCTTATATTTTTGTTACATGTTTCTCTTCAACTGATTCAACCTGTATTGATCGAGAGTCGAATTAATTTTGTTCAACTATAATTATTCTAGATGCCATCAACAATGTTTAGTATGGAAGAAACTGACGAAGATTGGAAATATACAACAGAACCATCAGATAAAGCATGTTTAGGTGTAAAAGATGCAAGATGTCGTTATACACGTGGTAAATTATTAGGTGGTTGTAGTTCAATAAATGCAATGTTATATATACGTGGTCAACAAAAAGATTATGATGAATGGTCGAATTTAGGTAATAAAGGATGGGATTATCAATCAATTATGGAAATTTATCAAAAATTTGAAAAATTACAAACCGATAAATTGAAAACGAAAAAAAAATATGGTGAAAATGGTTCACAACATTTAAATCTTTTAAAATCAAATCAACCCATTGTTGATATAATTAAGAAATCATCAAATGAATTGGGATTACCATCAATTGATATTGAAGAGAATTTAGGTTATTTTGAGGCATTACAAATAATTGATAATGGTTTAAGGGCAAATACTGGTAAAGTATTTTTAGGGCGACAAGTCAAACAACGTAAAAACCTTAAAGTAGCCCTTAAAGCTCATGTTGAGAAAATCTTGTTTGATTATCCACAAAATCATGATAAAAAAGTAAAAAGTATTCGGGTGAATATCGATGGAAAATTATTAAATTTAAAAGTTCGTAACGAATTAATCTTATCAGCTGGTGCTATCAATTCACCACAATTACTATTATTATCCGGTATAGGCCCTAAAGAACATTTACAAAATCTGGGGATTGAAGTAATCGAAAATTTGAAAGTTGGTGAAAATCTACAAGATCATCCAATATTCACTGGTTTTTATATAAAAATTGCACGAGAAGCTGTGAATTATGAAAATCCTATTGATGAAATTTACAAATATTTCATGTACCGTCAAGGTACTTTAGGTACAGTTTCTATTACAAATCTAGTAGGTTTTATTGATACGAAAAACAAATCACAACATCCCAATATGCAATTCCATCATGTTTTAAATGTGGAAAAAGATGGTTATTTATTGCCGGAATTTATGAGAGCTCTTGGTATGAAAGATGAAATTGTTCGACAATATATTGGTGCTAATCAAAAATCTAATACTCTATTCCTAATACCAACATTATTGAATCCGAAATCTAGAGGACGTGTTCTATTAAAATCACAAAATCCACAAGATCCACCATTGATTTATCCAAATTATTTTGATGAACCAGAAGATGTAGAAATAATGATTGAAGCAATTGAATTTTTACAAAAATTATTAAAAACATCCACATTTCAACAATATCAACCGGAATTGATTGATTTGAAATTAGCAAATTGTAGAAATTTACAATTTCAAACGAAAGATTATTGGAATTGTGCATTAAAACAATTATCAACAACTTTATATCATCCTGTTGGTACATGTAAAATGGGACCATCAACTGATCCGGATGCTGTTGTTGATGCACGTTTAAAAGTTTATGGTATTAAAAACTTACGTGTTGCTGATGCATCAATTATGCCAAAAATCGTTAGTGGTAATACACATGCACCATCTATGATGATTGGTATGAAAGCTGCATTAATGATTATGGAAGATTGGTCATATCATGATGAATTATAATAATGCGCAAGCGTATTGATGTTGACGCATGCGTATACCTTTCAATTCCTCTAAAAGTGATGTGATTATATTTTTAAAGATAATAAATAATAGAATTTTATAGTTTAAAGTTTTTTTAATGCAAATCTTTCTGAAATTATTATTTTTTAGTAAATAAGGTAGCGTTCAAGGTTAACTTGTTGCAGCGTTGAGACTGTAGGAAGCCTCTATAGCCCATCAATTAATCAAAAAGTGTACATCAACATTAAAGCTAGCGCTAAGAGTTTATTAAAGGTAAACTATGCGAGAAATCATCGTGTTTTAACGCTAGTGGTTAGTTGTGCAGTGATACGCACGTATAGGCCCGACAAGAGGGGGATACAGCCGGTACAAATCATCAGGCCCCGGCCTGGCCCCCGTCGTCATATTTTGGGTCCGTGGAAGAATTGTACTGGGATATATGCAAAAAATTTACCGTAGCCCAATCTCACTCTTAGCTGGCCTGCGCACATGCAGTTTCCCCTGATTAACGTTAAAGATAAAAACATTACAACAATAACTTAAACGTTGATGCTGAGTACACATACACCGTAGTTGAGCAATGCAAACATTTACACTTTTTGGGCGAGGCATGGATGAGATGGTATCTGTTCCTATTGTAGGATCCTGGCAACTCTGAACCGATTTTGCCGTTCATTCTATTTGTTAGGAAGCGTTGACGCATTTTCCAATCTCCGACCTATAATGTGCTAGAGACATGTTCGATCGGCGCTAAGCTTGCTGATGACATACAAAATTTGTTGTAGATGCGTTTTCGTGATGTTATAGCAGTATGTGGCTTTGCATTATCTTGCATAGGGAGGACACCAACATTTTCGATGTATTGATGGGCATTAAGACTCCCTACAGTACGATTCCCGTTGTTGAGACTTAATGCCTTCTTACAATAAACCGCAAATCTCGAGGTTTTCCTCGATATTATCGAAAACGCCTACTGCCATCATTAATTCTCAATCTCCGACCTATAATGTGCCAAACATGTTCGATTGGAGATAATCTTGCTGATGAATAGCATGCTGCTAAGGCATTATTGGCAACTCATTTTGCTGTAGATCCGTTTTCGTGATGTTAGAGCAGTATCTGGCTTTGCATTATCTTGCATAGGGAGGACACCAACATTTTCGATGTATTGATGGGCATTAAGACTCCCTACAGTACGATTCCCGTTGTTGAGACTTAATGCCTTCTTACAATAAACCGCAAATCTCGAGGTTTTCCTCGATATCATCGAAAACGCCTACTGCCATCATTAATTCTCAATCTCCGACTCATAATGTGCCAAACATGTTCGATTGGAGATAAGCTTGCTGATGAATAGCATGCTGCTAGGGCAATATTGGCAACTCATTTTGCTGTAGATGCGTTTTCGTGATGTTAGAGCAGTATCTGTCTTTGCATTATCTTGCATAGGGAGGACACCAACATTTTCGATGTATTGATGGGCATTAAGACTCCCTACCGTACGATTCCCGTTGTTGAGACTGAGTGCCTTCTTACAATAAACCGCAAATCTCGAGATTTTCCTCGATATGGTCGAAAACTCCTACTGCCATCATTTATTCTCAATCTCCGACCCATAATGTGCCAAACATGTTTGATTGGAGATAAGCTTGCTGATGAATAGCATGCTGCTAAGGCAATATTGGCAACTCATTTTGCTGTAGATGCGTTTTCGTGATGTTAGAGCAGTATCTGTCTTTGCATTATCTTGCATAGGGAGGACACCAACATTTTCGATGTATTGATGGGCATTAAGACTCCCTACCGTACGATTCCTGTTGTTGAGACTGAGTGCCTTCTTACAATAAACCGCAAATCTGGAAGTTTTCCTCGATATCATCGAAAACTCCTATTGCCATCATTTATTCTCAATCTCCGACCCATAATGTGCCA
>JAZBGY010001082.1:0-29963 GCA_037414755.1 Lydus trimaculatus | reverse complement strand
TCGTAAGGTTGGTTGATGCTTGTCTATTTTCCTATGTAACTATTTGCCTGGTCCTTCCGGTATAGGTATACGTTGTACGTATACCTATACATATGTATACCGTTGATAGCTTGTTAAGCAAAATTTTGTAAAGGTTTAGTCAACAATATTGTACAGCTGTGGTAAATGCGCTTTGATGGTGTCTGTCAAACATGTTGATCAAAGACGAATTTGATGATCTGTGAAAACGCTAGTGAAAGAACAACGCCCATAATTCAACAAGCAAAACACAGCCCTAGTCACTATACGATTATACGTGACGACAAAACATCATACTTTTTTATGTCAACCGCATTTTGTGTTATTCTGTACCTGAACTACTACACTATACTTTAAAAAATTCACAAAGTCATAGTGAGTCTAACCTGCGACTGTGATTGCAACTTTTCTGCCGACAAGTATCTTTGTTTTAAGTATACTGATACTGATATAAGTGAAAGGCCGGTGGTGTAAGCCACAACAGCGAAAATCATAGTGGCAGTTTTGATAGTGAATTAAACACAGGCAGTGACTGTGATGTTTCAATCACGGTGAAAAAATCACCCGCAGTGAAATATTGTTCATATCTTGATACGTATATCGAAATCTGAACATTCCATAATCGTTTCTCTTGAATATTGAATATTATCCTTTATAATATTTTAAAAATGTAATTTGATATACCCACCAACACGATATAAGGATATTAAATTTTCTTGCATTCCACTTGAATCCTTATTACTTTATTTAAATTAAAAACGAACACGTTATAATTTTACTGACCTTGAAAGGTACCATAGAAAATACCTTTATTTCTTACACTTATAAAAATATTTATAAATTCATTATAATGTGACACAGTCACGAAATATACTAAATATTGATCAAAAATACAGTTATAATGATGGTTTACAAAAAAAAAATTACTAAATGAACTTCTTGATTAAATTTGATCAATAATTCGTTGGCAAATATGTGAAAAATTGTTTGTCGGAAACATTTTAGCAACTTCATACAAGATTTAAAAATGAATCATAGTATATTATGAACTTAATTCACCTTATGGCAATTATATAATGGAACACGGAAGAAAATAGAAAAACCATAGTACCTCATCCGAATATTCTCAGTTTGAATACTCAAATATACATATACATGCATAACATCTGTTCTTACTCATGTTTCTGTATAACAAACAAAAGAAAATTGTCATATTAATTTATAAAGATTTAATGTATTCTGGTTTAAATATATGTTTATGTAGGTATAACTGGAGCACACATGAGGTTGGCTATTTAGCAAAAGCTTGATGCATATAATCAAATATGAAAAGCATTTATTGTCGCTTTGACTGAACGGAATAACCGGATACCGGAAGTGGCATAGCGCACGCGTCCTTTTACCACCATAACCCATTCAATAAAAAGGTCAATTGACTTTAGATAGCAGGATGAAAGTAAAATCGATTTCCTTCAGGCGAAATGAAACGTGGTTGAGTCGAACTCCAAAAAAAAAAGAAAAAGCATTAAAAAAAAACGAAAAAATCATCTACCAAAAAGAACTTGATGAAACTTTGCCGTTATTATTTTATAGTTAGCTGCCTTTTTAGGAAAACTGGAACGATCTTATACAATTATTATTCAGTAAAGAAGCTAAAGATTATGGGTACGTGATTGTTTGGAGTGAGTTTTGAAACTGTATTCTCATCTTTCAAGTACCTGTCATTTGAGAAAATGATTATGTACGCCTCTTGACTCAATTCAACCATAAACGCAGATTTTCTATTACCTTCTACCTTTTTTATAAGTACAACTTCAACTATTAACTTTAGAAGATTATAAGTTTTTCTAATTATAAGCAGATAATAATATTTACATTGTACAAACGACGTATTGTATTTACATAAAATGTTAATTAAGGGACAGAGAGCTCCTTTGAACTATACTACTTTTGATTTATTTGAAGATGATTTATGTTTTATTGGGATGTCCATGGTCAAAGTATTTTCATAATCTCAAAATGTAAAACTGGACCATCGGGATAATCTTTATCTCCCATTTCGGGTTACCAGAATTAAGATAAACGAAAGTATCATAAATATCACATCCATTATATGAATTACCAGTGAATTAAACTTATCCTTCATTCACTGAGCGCAGCCAAAAATGCTTTGAGCAATGGTTGATACCTCCTAGTATCAGATGTTCCATAATGATCTCAAAATGCTACTGGTTCACGGAACAATTCAAGAAAGGAACAATAAACAACATGAAAAAGCTGAAATTAACTTTTTTGACTCCTACCTCAAGGCCAAAACAACACAAAACTGAAAATAAACTGGCCAGTTGACCTAAAATAAGATAAACGAAGATCCTCAATGGCCTCCATTGAGGCCCAAATAGTCTAAAGAATGTATTTATTTCTCATTGCTATTCAAAAACTACATTTGTATAAAAATATATGCATTATAAATATCTTGTGGTTGTGTATGTATGTGTGTTTAATTAATAGGAGTTAAATAACAAGTTTTAACAAAATACTGACATCTGAACAGAAGGTGAATTTTGAACAAACGCGCACCGAATCTCGTGTTTTCCTCAATATTAGTCAAAAACTAGGAAAAACTAAACAGTTGTATACATTTGTAGGTATTTACCAGCATTTTACAAAGCCCTTATTACGATTTAAAATTAACAGTCAATTCTTAGAATTTGCATTGGTTAGTGTGATTCTATTCACAACGTTATCAGATGTACTATAGTTTAAATATAGTGTTTCCTAATACAAATACATACTATGTTTAGAAACAACAGTGAAAGTGGACATTATGTTCGTTTTTAAAGTTCTTGAAAAACAACATTTATTATATGCAAAATACTTTACACGTAAATAACTTTGAGTGTAATAAAACCAGAATAGAAAGATATGAGTTGGCTTTATGACATTAAACAAAATATTTAATGCGAAATTTTTTATTTTAACTGTTTTGGCACAACTCAAACAACAATTTTTATATTCACTGTTATGCCCAGATAGTAGATATAATATTCAATAAACATATGTACAGTTTTGTTATCTAGAAAACAGCAACAATGTATCCTATCTGGAAAGTTTCAAGTTTAAAGGCCGGCATTTCCACCTCCGTTAAAGCAACCGATATCTGTCGGCTAGGTTTCTTTATAACATAGATTAATCTGAGCCGTAAGTTTCTGCCGTCTTTCTACTTTCTACCCTATTCTGTCTGTCAGATAGTTATCGGATAGTTTACATTGTTGCCAATATGTCGAATTCATAAAGAAAGAAAGGCATATAAATACTACAACGTTAAGTAGAAATACAATACGCGCACATGAAGAGCAGGAGAAACACAAAAACAATGAAATTCAAAGAATAAGACCAACTGTACGGAATTTAACATTCACTGATAGCATAGTAAAGAATATGCAAAAGTATTGTATTATCGCTACTGTACTAAAATTTGGACAAGACATTTGTAAAGTATAAATTGCTTTGTCTATAATACACTAGGATTGGCCAGAAACATAATATTCTAACGAATTTATATTAAACTTTTTACATATTGATTTTCCATGCGGCTATTCAATCTTAATTTACTTAAATTTCGTCATTAGTATTACTAATGTTTGTGTTTTTTACAGACATTTTAATTTATATTTTAGTACAATTATGTGTACGGTATATATGATCATTTTTGATTTTCCTTATTATACTATGTTTCTTCTTCGAAATGTTTGTTTAATCAAACGTCCACACGACAGCGACTTACTTGCATGGTATAATTTGCGCAATAAAGACAGAACACCGTACGGTGTCCAAGTGTGGCCAAATCTTTATTGCAAGTATTTTTGTACTGTGTGTTGTTGAAAACGCAAAATATCTATTTATAGATATAAATTGTCTCGAATAATTATGCACATCAGACATCTTACAATTATAGTTGCTTAACAGCAATAACCAAATCTAAGGTACGGTTTGTACGGCGGCGTCCACAGGTACAAGTCTCACCGCGCAAACCAGGTTGACACAAACTGAATCTTTAGAATTGGAACGATTACTCAAACCGCGCGATTCGGTTTGCACGATTCATGCAAGTAAGTGCATATAAAACTTGTATGTAGGATGGCCAATCAGAACTATAGGAAGTGCAGAACAAACCTTGTTTCGTCCCAATAATTCGTTAGAAGGTAAAAATTTCGTAGAACAGGTTGTGCAAGCCTTAGCAAGCAATAATGTTTAAACTGTTGCCAGTCCACAAATTATAATATGACGCTTTGAGTCTCCAAATATTTTATTCTGTGGTAGTCGCTTTCGGTCCACGTCCAGATAAGTATTATTCATATCATCACACGTTCAATTTATCGATATAATTGTCTCCAAGCATTGGTTCTCCAATGTAAAAATTCCTGCGGACGCCCATACTTGTAAAATTTGCAATATAATCATTTCCTTAGAGACATCCCAAGCAATTGTAAAGGAACGGATTTTACTCGCTACTGGCTACAGCGTGAGCTGACGTCACAGCATTATATTAAAGTATAAACAAGCGGAACAACAACCGAATGTAAAGAGGCGGCATACTTATCAAATAACATACAGAGTACTTAATGTGATGAATATTTGTATCGATATATTTTTCTTATAAGCTATGTATATGTCCGAATGGTTATAGTTTTTGAATCAAGACAGCCAGTCTATGAGAAAGATCGATTGCTGACGCGCGACAACCATTCAACAACTTATGCCGGGTTTATACATCCATTCTGTAGTAAATGTAAATAAAAGGAAGTGTTTGTTTTTGTTCAAAGTGCATCATCAGCTAACATAATTCAAGGACAATCTTTACGGATCAGTAGTCATTTCAATAACTGAACAGAGTAAACAACCGTATAACACGAGTTTTTGCGACTATTGTTTTCATATAACGCGAATCTTTGTACAACGCCCCAAATAATAAAACACAGGAATTACCTTATTTAATAATTATTGAATCTGCTTTAATTGAGCATTAGATAGTTTACTTTATAGTTACCGGCTTCTTTAATTTCATCTTTGTTTTTATATATATTCAAAGATGACATATATTATCAAATCACCGATTATACACGTTGTGGTAAAGTTCCACAACAAGCTCATGTTTTTTTTATTGAATGATTTTTCAAAAAACGTTGAAACAGATCAATTTTCAAAACAAAAATGATATTTTATGAGATAAAGGTTTGTCTCATACAAATTCGTGTTTTTGACCTGTAACGTCATCGTAATTTTTTAGCAGAAATAAAATCTCCTTTTTATTCTGAGTACAGTGGTACCCCATTTTAAGGATCTGCTGAGTACTCTTCCATTTGGAAAAAAATGCTGATTTCAAGTAACATTTATTAGTTATTGAAATATTTCTTAAATTATTTTTGTTACGTATCTCTCTTGCTAAAAACATTTGGCAAACAGTAGGTAAGTAGCAGACTCCTTACTTGTGGTACCATTGTACTCAATAGATAATATTATTTGAAAACTGTAAAAATTGAACAATTGCATTTGTAGAAATTCCACTTTTCATTTTACAAAAAATTTCATTCAAATTCAAAAGAACTAGTTCATTCTTATGTATAATTCGCATTGGATTTTGTGATGATATTTATAATGTTGTCTGGTACTCCGAGGTTAAATTTGATGCAAGCCAATACTAGATTGAATGAATTGATGAAGAAAAAGAAGATCACTTTTTTACCTTTAGCACTGCAATAACACCAACACGATGGATGTGTACATAAACAGAATATATCTTTATACTACTTAAAGGTGCCATCGAATTATCCAATATTTTCAAGAAAAAAATGTGTTCAATAATTATGGCAGATACAAAATAAAATAAAACTGAAATTTTATGAAATTTTTATGGTGTCTAATCGACTGTATTCAAATGATCTTTGGTTTTTATCGCGATTGTTTTCGTCAATGTACCGTAAAATTTTATTACTACATACCGACCAATATGGATGGATATAATGTTACCTGAAAAGAAAAAATATAGGCATTAGTAAGGTATCATCATGTTTATTTTCCCAAAATCAAAAAAATCTACTATATATTTCTTTTAACATTATAATTAAGTTAAATTCAAAATGCAATAAAACAGGAAAGTCAACATTAAAGTTAAACTTTAAAGAACATAAACTTGTGACCGATGGCTAGAGTTCGACTAAACCTGCTGTAAGTACTACACCCTTTCAGATTTTACGAACCAGAAAATGTAATTTTCTTCTGCATGTTGCCATGGAGAAGTCCAACATACCTTTGCAATCTCCTACTACGTTCACCATGTATAAAATAAAAAAATACAAAAAGTAATGATGCATTTTTTCATTAGTATACAAAAATTTAATTTGAACATTAATCTTATCATAGTAGGTCTAATTTAATTGAAAATTTCGAGTAATGATTAGAATATAAATTAAATCACGAATCAATTTTAATCACATTGATTTGTTGTTTTTTTAAAAAGTACTAAATATTTTTTTAGGGACATAAATCCACATTACAGTTGTGTAAATTTTGTACTTTCACTGTAAGCTTTAAACAGAATTGTAAAGTAGGTTTATTTTAATCTAGTATCAGCGGTATAGTAAACTACCTACACGGAATACAATTCTGTAAATTAACCAGGTTTGCAGTGACGTAACTAGGAAAATACGTAGTTCAAAGACATTCAATATTACTGTAAACTCATAAAATTCAAAACAACTGGATTTCCGGCAATATCAATAGTTCATAGCTGACGTTTAAACTTCACATAGGACAGATCCTCCTTTAAAAGCGATTGTTTCGTTATACAATGGCATTATGGATGTGAAGCAATATAAAGAAATTGAAGTGGTACTAATAGCCATAAGTATATTATAGATATATGTATTGTCCTCGAGTCTCCTTGATGCAATACTTATTGCTTTTTATATTCTATAAGTATAGTATCTTTAATTTTAAAAACATCAACTAAAATTTTAGTTGAACGGAATAAGACTTAAAACTGACAAACAATCAGCGTCCAACTTTATTATCCTACTATATGAAGTTTCTATACAGATTTGTATGCTGCAATTTTACTACAGGAAAGCAAGTTGTTCCACTGAAAATGTTGCAAAAATAATGGTTGCAAGTTTCTAAATACTATACTGAAAATCTTGTGTGAAATTCAAATAATCGTTTACATAAACTTTGTCAGTGACAGGGCCTCTTTTTTATTGTCCAAATAAAATTCTAGATTACATTTGATAATTATTAGACTATATGACTGCCCATAGTGTTCCACTTTCACACATGGCTGTGAGAATGACATTCAGTGACGTCGACAATAGATTCTAAATTTGTGTACAGCAAAACAACTGTAGTATTATTACATATTCTACTGTTTTTACTCGACATTTATATCCGTGAGGTGGTTCCTATACTCCAAATAGCCGGAGGGGGGAGTGTAGCCTACCACTTTTAGAGACAGATAGCTTGTGTCGGGGCAGTGTTATTCTTTCTAACTGATCGTGAGTTAATGTTGCTAGGTACGGAGAACCAACCGGTGAAATTCGGTAGATTGTACTACTATATAATATGTGTTAGAAAGAGACAACTTGCCCCGGCGCTATTCTCTATCCTTAAAACTTGGTGTGTACGAAACTTCACCGTTGTTTAGCATAGGGATTTGGAGTCCATGTATTATAAGTCCATGGTCTGAACAAGGTCTTATTCTACTCCAGAACTGTCTTTTGTCGTTTATAAAGATTTAAAAAAATTGAATACTTTCATACATTATATCGTTTTTATTGTCGAAATCAAGTATACAAAACTACGCTTTCGTTCACTATCACCGTTTTTACTATTCCTAGATTTAAAATACAGATTATTCTCAATGACTTCAATACAGGCATAGAGTTAACACGGGGTTAGAATAGCGGTAAAAACGGTCTTCAGTTTTTCAAAGGACATATTATATTTGAATGGAATCAAGTTTATTATTGTCTTGACAATATTCTTTAGAAGTTTGCATTCGAATCATTGAATCATGCTGTACCTATTACTTTGATATACTTCAAGCAAGTAAGTATAACGAATACAATGGTTTCCGTTACAGCTGACAAACAAATATAAATCCATGTTAAAGTCAATAATCTCTAATTTAATAAAACAATTTTTCAAACAGACTTTTAGTACTTTTTAAGATGAAATAGCCTTTTTATTATCAAACTTGTGGTTGTTTGGTTATCTTATATCCTCTTTGAAGTTAATTATAAACAGTCTTCAAGCCAATTAAGCATTTGGACTACACTAAAGAAAAAGATTAAAGCTAATATCCCCTGTTTTTACTCTTTTTTTTTTGTTGACTTTAATGATTAATTAAAAATACATAAAATCTAATCAAGAATCTGATAAAAAAAAATAAAGTGATTTTATCGATGTTCTTATCTCAAATAGACCTTAATAAAATAGCAACTGTTTTGAGAGTTGTGTTTTTGGGTAAAAAAATCAGTGTTTCCATAAATGGCAATTATTAAATTTTCTATAGAATATTTCCCGAAATGTTGATCGTGTATATGGCAAATTTTGTCCAAGTGCACACGATGCACAGAGATTCAGAATCTTCTTTACGAAATTGAGCATCGTCGCCTTTACAAATTGAATTATTATCGAAATAAAATAGTAGAACTGAAATTCCGAACTGGCAATGAAAGAGGCACTCAGTCGCCATCCAATATTCACAAATGATATTTATTTTCTTATACGTATAGTCGGACAATATTACGTTACTGAAATAAATATGCTTTCAAAAAATTTCATTCCAACACATCTAAATTAGTTTTCTTTTCTATAATATTAACGGATATGAAAAACGAGGATAACAGTAAATAAAAATGTAAAAAATTTAATCAAATTCAACCGATAAATTGAAAATATAATATTATTAAAATCAATAAAATGCAACCAATTTTATAGAATTTTAACCGCTAGAATTTCAACAATAAAATTTACTGGTCATAATCAAAATTTCAACACAATAAAAACGTTGTTCGATGCCAATTTTACAATATTCCAACCGATTATTGACCACAACTTGAATTTCAATATTTTTTCCCTATATAGACCAATTTTGTGTTGAATTGAACCGAATTGAAAAATTATTGATTGAAATTCTATTTAATAGTACCTATATTCAGAATTAAATCATTGGTATATAGATTAGATGAATAATTGGTAAATATAATGATTATTTATATAATAATATAATTAACTCTTTTATCAGACATTTCTGAAAAATTTTAAATTAATGGTACGTGTATAATAAGAACAACATATCTAGTATGTATGTTTATAAATGTATACAGTAATATATAATATGGATGATAATAGTGAATAAAAAATTTCGATAGTCGTTATATACTCAATAATAAATGATTTATGAGTAACATAACGTCCTTTATCAAGCATGATATTTTATTTTTATTATGGTAGATTTTCGCACCAAGTCAACTATTTTTAATTTCCTAAATTATATCGCAAGCTTCATGCATTTATAGTTAAAAAAACAATAAATCATATATTTCTAACATTTTAGAACATGTAATTAAATAATAACAATAAATCAACAATTTCAATTAGATAAAATTAATTAATATAGTACAAAATTGAAAATTTCAAACGTGTTGTTTATTGGACAATCCCAGTTTTCAATTATACTGATTTAGAAGTAGTACCGATATATATAGTATATAGGTAAATTCAGTACACTACAGTATGTATGTATATGTTCAAACTAATACTGTACAACTGTACTAGTCTAACATTTATAATAAGCATCCATTTAAACAATATTACGTAGACCAACAAACAACACCGTTTGCTACATACAGTAACAATTCTACTGCACTAATAATCGTTACTATATAGGTATAATTAATGTTTTATAATTGAACGAATCGGAGCTATAGACTATTGCATATCTATGTTTATAATTTTCCAGCAAAGTGAACTATCAGATATCTAAATTGAAAACACCAATTTTATAATAATAATAATAATAGCTATAACTATAATTGAAAACTAAATGTACTCGTATGTATAGATTTATAACACATAACAAACCAATTATAGTAAATAAAGCAGTATAAACAAGAGATTATAATTAAATTAATAGATCAAGTTTAAACAAAAATCGAAAATTTCTGATTTAAAAATTTTGGAAATACAATAATTCATATACATGTGTACATATATATCTTAATTAAAGCTATTAAAATTACTGGTGGGCTTTATTTATCTCGATAAGTGACTATTATTTGTCCCATGTGAATTTCTACTTCTCTATATCCTTGATTGCTTTTTGTATTTCCGACGCTTTTTGTTCATCAGTTAACTAGGCTTTTTCATCCGATCTAAATCACAACATGTGAAACATAACCAACAATATTTTATAATTTATAAACAGACTAAATTCGATAACGAAAAATTATGTAATTTATTTTAATATATTTTATGTCATTTGTATGATATTAAACTGTTCAACAGTCTAACAGGATAGTAACTTCAATTCTCAACCCACGAAACAGTATAATATGATGTCTGACAATGAAACTGAAATTATTGTATTTGATTTCATACATGTTCATTCAAGCACTTTTTAAAATATAACATGATCTGTATTACAGTGGTAATACTAACTGTAGCAACAATGATAATTAATTTTATTCAATACACAATATAGATGAATGATCATATTACAAATAGCAACAATTCCATTATATTTATTATATTTTAAAGGAATTATGTTGACCAAATAAAAATCGGCATAGCAGGTAGATCAATAAATAGAAAAATGGCATAATAAAATGAACGTCTGACTATATGTTGTACAAGTCGAATTGCTTTATTTTCAAATTCAAGAATATGTAGGAATTGAATACAAATATTTACTTATTTCCTAAATAAACAATTCTTTGATTATCAGCAGCTTTAAAATTATGTCTTCCGTAGTGCCTACGGCGACTCCAGCCAATAATAACAAAGTGATCAATACGATAATATATTCACTATACTGACTATATTATTATACTTACGTACAGTGGTATCCAATTAACATGTTAAGAAGTGTTGAGCAAAAATACAACAAAATTCTTAAAATTGCCAGAAAATCACTGGTTCCTTCTACACGCCCTCTAGCTTCATTCAAACGTGATTTTATACAACATAAATTAGAGCGTAATAATTCATTGTTTTGTTTACGCGTACCTTAATCGTCTTGTTTGAAATACCTAAAACTGCTTAAACAACATTTTCGATTAACATCCGATTTTACCAAGTACCTACAGATAGCGGTTGTATAACATATTTTCAGGAATTTTCAATACCCCTTATTTTTTCCATGTGAGAACTGACCAGTATAACCTGAATGAAACTTATCTCATATGTTAATATTAATATTTTCCAATAAATAATTAAAACGGACAGAACAAGTATATCAGAAATATTTAATTACAGTAATTGCCAATAGAAGTTATCAACCAAAAGCGTATTATCACAAATATTTAGTATTCCTGCCAGAATATTGATAACTATGTTGTTTATGAAACTTATTTGTTTCATTTGTTAGTTAATGATAAAACTGCATTAATTATATTAAATTTTCCACTAAAATCTTTTTTTCTGTTATCAGATGTTTATTGATTCCAGAGTACATTTGAGGTTAATTTGCATTTCTACTATATAATTAAATTTAGTCTTTGAAATAATAATTTTAGTTTCTTTGTTTCTTTCATATCTTTTTAAAATAAACATTGTCTCAAAAACTAGAACTAATTCGATAGAAGTGATAACATATTTGGGAACAACAACAAAAAGTCACTACAAAACTGATGTAATAACGATGACAATAAAATCATTGTTGGTCAGTGTTATTAATGAAAATTTCCTCTACAAAAATTTACTACTTTGGAAAAAAAATAGGACCTCCATTGAAGAGCATTGTCAGTAGGATAATTATTTTTTTCATTAACAAAATGTAAATATTTTCATTTAATATTAACATCATTGTAATACTAATTAAGTGAGTATAAACGGATTAAAAAAACGGAAAGGTATATCACTCATGTCATATATGTCAAATTTTGTTTGTTTTATTTCTTCAAAAACTGGCTAAAATTGGCCTTATTTTCAGTAATTAGTAGACATAAAAAGTTCATTGGCAACTATATTTTTGACTCATACATCGAGCACAATGGAGCAAGCTAAATGAGCTAAGCACGAATCGTCCCATCGCCACAGCCACCACAAACATAGATGGTTCCTCCTACTTCTCGGTTCGGCGAATTTTCGTGCAACCATGAATTTTGCGCGTCCGATGTAGACCTTCCTTTAATGTTAAAATGGTTATAAAATGGAACATCGGGGACATACAATTCGATAACATTGTCTCAGCTGTACAGGTCTATCCAAATAGTATGTAGATAGTAGATACTTCTAGTAATGAACATTACCGCCCTCATATACCCAGTTATAGACCATGGGCCCAAATGCCTTTAGTATTCGATCTTGTTAAAAACCAACCGAGAAAGTTGAATTTATTATCAATTAGGACTTAAATACAAGCTAAAAGATGAGCTTGATCAAAAACAAAGGAATCAACTTAATACCCTAATGTAAGCAAATAGAATTATTTAAAAATAATGAGGGAATTATACAGAAGTATAACACAAGTGTTCTAATTTAACTTATGTACAACTATCAAATTCAACCTATACCTATCAAACTAAATACTTTTGTTGTCATTAGGATATTTAAAAACTTATATAATAATCTGAGTGACATATGTACTAATGTAAATAACAAATTGTAACTCTTAAACTACATTTCTGATTCAAATTTAATAAACCTCCTGATTTATTGATTATTTTCATCATAAATTTCGGATATTTATGTGACAAATTTGCTAATCAATCTTTGAACTAACACCATAACATAATCCCAAATTACAAAAAAAAAACGAGCCACATTACGAATTTGGGAAGGCTGCGTCGAAAGAGTATCCAGACATAAAAGTACAATGGAACATAGAAAAGTTTATGTTTCTGCAGTAAGAAGATTAAAGAGCTATTAATTTCATCATCACAGTAATTATTTCTTAGAATAGAACCTACGACCTACGATGTTAATCGATTTTACGTGAAAAACCACACGAAATAAAATACAATTATAATATTCAATTGAACATTTATTTCTGTATTTACAAAGTTTTCGTCATTCAAATTTGAATAAAATTTTCCGTCAAGCTTGATAACGTTCTGTCTTTTCTTAGCTAATTCTTAGTGTCCGTTTAATTAAAACTCGATTGAAATTAGCTGACTGTGTATGTATAATGAGTCTCTAACGACTAACCTCAGTATGGATAATTTTTATTTTTTTGTTGAATGAAAAACGTAAACTTTAGACTATAAGATTATTATTATGCATATACAAAATATACAAAAAAAATATGTTATATAGATATAGTAGTGCTTACAGTAGTGGAAAATGTGCAAGCTGTGCAAGCTTATTTGATTGTAGTATAGCGTTATAACAGTTAATATTACTCAAAATTCAGTAATGGGATATTTAATTACAATATGATGATCGCTATTGTCTTGGTAAACAATATATATATGTATGGGTACAGTTTGAGTGTAAACAACACTCAAACTATTTTTCTTTAAGTATAAAGAAAACATACTTATGTTGTTAGAATCATAAGCTATTGAAACTCCGATGGAAACAACTTCTAATGATTCCTGGTTTATTGAACTTACTTAAAGAAATCGACTTATTCGGAACTTTTCAAGTAAAATTGAAATAATTGAAAAAAGTTAAAATTAAATTCATGTTTGAGATGTTAGTATTGGAGTATGTATTTGATAAAAATATAAATATAAATACGATATAATATGATATCTTTAACTATGATTATAAAATATTATAATTTTATTAATAACTATTTTGAAATAAGCCAGAACTACAAATAGATAACTAGTTTTGTAGTTGATTAATAAATAGAAACGGTTGCCCAATTGTGACTTACGTTAGTAACAAACCAACCATATAAGCTTAATATTTAAGAATTGAAATTCGGAAGATAAATTGATGGCCATAAATTTATATATTATACTATTGTTAAACGTTCCTGTGAAGTCGAGAGGAAAAGCATTTTAAAAGCTCTTTCAGAATTTCCGAGTTTTGTTGTAATATCATTTTTCACACATACATATAAGTTAGTTAAGTTCCCTTACCTTGTTTTACCTACATTTCGAAATCCTATTATATAAAATTGTTTTATTTAATAAACTTCTGCGAATGAGATATCTCGAAGCTTCCTTGAAAACTTACAGTTTGTTTCAATAGATTTTTGAACAACTTTGATATTTTTATACTGAATATTAAACATCCAGTTGGAAGATTTATTAATGTTGGTAGAAGTTTTTTTTATTATTTTTTATTATCAATATTACTTAAAACCAATGTCTTTGGTTAGGAATTTATTGTCGTGATACAAAATTATGCATAATTTTTCATAATAAACCAGAATTATGTGGGAGCGTGCTAAAATTAAATCTATAATTTATGCAACATTTTGTCATGGTATTATCTTAGTTTATGTTTAGGGGAATGCATATACACGTAAATATAAATGGTTTGCAAACAGGGGAGCTAATGAGGCACGTGACAGCATTTAACAGGTCTTAGAATCGTACAGCAAAATAAGTGATGCATCAACAAGCATTACAAGAAAATTTAGACACAAGTTAATCGTATCTATACGTGACATTTTATAATAAGATGAATTATAAAAAGTTTTATCACCAAATTATTGAAAAAACTCTACTATACAATAAAACCTGTCTATTTGAATTAATTGTAGCTGTAAGTAAAATTAACCTACACAAATAATAAACGTACAAAAACAATATTCTTACAAAACCTACATACACAACAAATTAGGTACATTAGATCATGCCACAAATGAAAGTCAGAACATCAACAAATAAAAGTGAATATGTTGAAAGGTAACATACATAATACAGAAAAATAAAATTGCTAATGCAGTGCGTCTCGTGCATTTCAGTGTCTTCGCTTGCTCCAACTACCATCCATACGATTCTGTATTTGAAACTGTGAAACACTGGGGGATACAAGCTGTGATAATATGGAAATGGTAATTTTCATTAACGATTACTGCTATTAACTAAAGGTTTACACTTCACGCTTTTACCTCAAGAGGATCACAATAAATATACATATATTTGAATGGTGGATGGCCTGTGTATTCCAAGTGATCAACATCCCCCATTTGTAGACGACAAAGAATAAAAACAAACATTTCAACAACGTGTACGATATCACCTCAATAGTATATTAGTGTAAAAAGAAATACGACTGCTCTGCTGGAAATACGAGAAACGAATGTCAACTTCTAAAAAATCGTTGTAATATGGATACAATTACCACTATAGAATGTCCTTAATACACGAAATTTGGTAGTTTCTTCAATTTGGTGCCCAAAAATAACTGAAAGTATTGGAAAAAGTGGGTCAATGTTTAAAAAGATCAGTCGCCATGCATGCTATTTATACGTCAGCAGTTGATATACTATGTAGGCACATACAAGTGAAACTATACGGGAATTTATTATACTAATTTTAACTGTATAACATCTGTCACATTCTATAATAATTTTGTTACAATATAATGTACGAGTAACACCATAATCAACCGTTGTAATGTAATAAACTTCTATATAGGCATGTACATTTGCGGACAGGTTTATCTAGTATAGTACGCGTTTCTTTTTTTCTTTTTTTTTTTAAATTTTCTACATTATAATTACCTATGAGATTGAATGTCAATTCAAAGAATGTCATATGATCAGTATAGCGTTACATTAGATAATTCCTAAGACATCCCCAGAGTTAAAACCATGACGCCTATATTTTTATGGTTCAATTTCACGCAGGGACATGCTTACAATGGAAAAGAAACTTTTCTATCCACAATTGTACATGTAAATAAGTGCGTATACATCTAATCAAAATTAAACACTACTAATTGGGATCTAATATTGATTATATAGAACTGATTAATCTGCACTTATATATTTTATCTGTACGAAATGTGAAGACCGAATGTAATAGATATAAAATGATAAATCACTGATATTAATCTTGAAGTATTGTCTAAAATCTACGATGTCCCTAAACTCGACACCACTATATTTTAATTAATCCTGCACCAGATTGGAAAAAGTAATTAGTAAATCAAGATATGTATCTATTAGCCCCAGGTTCACAGTCAGCCGAACGACGTTCTTTGTAGTTGTTACTGTGAGCGCACACACAACACATCAACATGATTTATTTGAGAACATTTGGTACCATGTTCTTTTTAACTTTACCAAAATACAAGAAGGAAAATTGTCCAATGCCAGAATCATTTCAACCACGATATATTTAAAATTACTGTTCCCACTGGCACGTATCTCCGTTCATAATATGCACATTTATAATTTGTCATAAATAATACTGGTACAAACTTTTTGTACGCTGTATTTTCTCATTTATTAACTCCTTGTTTTTGCCCATTTTTAACAACCTCCATTCTCTCTCACACATACATATAAAAACAAACAGAACATCAACTGAGAATTTACATCAACTTTGTCGTCTAGAAAATTTGACATTAAATGTCATTTCTCATATTTCAAAATAAGTCAGCCAGTAAATGACTATAGATTTCTAGCCTAATTTAACAATGACATTATTATCAACTATATTTGTTTAGTAATAATCATATTTAAGTAATTAAAGTCATTGATTTATGCAATAATTTGTTCTAGCAAATTAATTATCATACCTACATGAAATGATAATTTAATTTTTGTCTTAATAACATGTCGTGTATTATGAAATGTAAATCATATATAAATTCATTCTTAATGAGAACAGTTCTCTACTCTAATTAGTCATTTAACCACAGTTACTAAATTAATGATGGCGTGTTAAATTGCAATTAATTTAAACATAAAATCAGAGTTTACCGATCACTTACAAGGATCAAAGATTATCAAAAATTTATAACAAAGAGGACAAGCAGTTGTTGTTTAAGATAGTGTATTGGTGTTACAACTATTATCGATTAGTGTTTTGTTGCTCTACACATAGGTATACACCCACTGATAAACATATAATTCAAGATAACTTGATAGATTTAGCCCCTTGTCTTTCAGTAGTTAATTTTCAAAAAAAAAATATATATATATAATGTTTGATTCAAACTCATCATGATAAAATCCGTTTAAGTATTCTCTTTGATGTTATAGTTGAAATTTAAATAAATTACCTTGAATTTATTCAGTTGGTAAGTAATATGTTTAATAACTAGATAGTTGATAATTCTTTTTACCTTTAACAGTTAAATGTAATTGAACTTGAAATAAATTAAACAACAACCAATTAGTGGTTTTAGTTTATTTAAATTGATTACATTTAGCTGATAATAGTGCTTATCTGATTGTGAGTAGATATAGAATTGAAGGGCTGTCATTTAAAAATGGTATGCCATGGGCAACGTTTTGAACCTGATGAGGGCAGACATCGTGTTGGCGTGTTGGTTCAGATAAAGCAAAGCAAGTATATAGTAGGTCGGAATATCACGGTAGACAGGGCAGGATATTGCGATTGAATATGAATGAACCCTTGCCGAGATCTGTACAGACACGACAGTTCAAAACTTATGTAACACACAATTCATCTCCGGTTATACCTCTATTTGAAACCTTCATAATATTATAATAATATAAGATAGGTAGGTATAGGTACATTTAATTCATCTATAAATTATATCATTGCCTATGTGAGATCAAGAATCTAAATTGTTTTCAAATACAAATTGAATATTTCTTGTAAACGTTACACCTATCTAGATTGTTAATTATGATTCATGAATAGCGGAATCTTGAAAAGGACACCACTTAAATGTTCAACTACCACACTATTGACCTCTGTTCATATCAAATAAACTAAAATCATCCACATTTCATACGATTCAAGCTAAACAATTGGACCTGCCCATTCTCAACAATACTCATACCACTTTTTGGCACACAACCAAACCGGAATCTACTTCAAAAAGTCTATGAAAGAAAAGATTAATACCAACATCGATAATATTAAAAATCGTGGAATTCTAGTATTATTCGAATTTTGCACAATATATTTTACTTTTTATTTTATCAAGTCTTGAATAAAATATGCAAACCATCCATTCGAGAATAATATTTTAAATGCAAATAACCAAAACAAAAGTTTTTATATAGCATTTTCAAATTAAATATGCAAATAGGTTAATTTGAAACTTAATCGAAAATTTTTACGTTAAATGATTTCGTACGATACAAGAGCTACCTTTATATCACAAAAAAAAACGAACATAAAATGATTGTCCAAAAATACCATTCACATCTTGAACAGCCAATTTTCAATTCAGTATTTTCGACTTTTTGTTATTTAAATTTATCATTTGAATGGACGGACCACATTCAATTCTTCTCCAACATTTTCAATTTATTTATTTATCTACCAATACATACACAAACAAATATCTATATATCTACATGGACACATATCGATTTATCAATAGAATCTTTCTTCCAACACAACTTCCTTAGTTTTATTGGCTTCACAGTTGTTCGACGTACCATCAACTAAAAGTATAGAGTTTCTCTAAAAATAACATTCATTTCCTTATCAATTTTCATTAAATTATTCTAACCCTTCATCAAAACTCTTTTAGTAAAACTAACTTTGAAACAAAAAAGGCAAATAAAAACAACAACTTTCAAAATAAATTATTTTAAGAGGTTGATGACAAGAAGGGACAACTACCCCCATAAAATCGATCCGAGGGTGAATATATTAATTCATAATATAGATATCTACATATGTAATGTGGTTTGTTCTACTACAACAAAACCCTTTCAGCGTAGATAAAAAGAAATTAACAGTAGCATTAGCAAATCAACAAATAAAAGTCTTAACTTTAATATTTATAAATACCTACATGATTTTATGTATGAAAGTTGATCACTCAAACTGATTCTTTTAAATGTTTTATACACCTTTTAAAATAAGCCTTCCACATTTGACTGAAAATCACCAAACTGGAAAAATATGTAGGGATATGTACTCCTATATGTTTTCATGGCCAAATTATCTACGCACCAGACTGTTCCTGTCGGTTTTCGGTTAGGAAATTTCAACTCAACCTTATACAAAATAGATAAATTTTCGTAACATTGGTTACATGATACTACTAACCGGACAAAATTCAACTGAATAGGCTGCAACTAGACATATTCAATTAAAAATGCAAAAAAAAACATTACTATATATGGTATTAAAGAAAGTTCTTTATCAATCATGATCTCCATCTCTATATTTTATTTTAACAGTTCATTTGTTTGTCGATTTTCTTCATAATAATAGAAAGTTGTTTGACAATTGTATTTGTCTATTGGAACAGAAACAATTGCATTGTAGCTTGTAATTCGATTACAATGGATGATGTCGATGTTTTCTGACTTTCTTAAAGCTTACATGAAAGCCTGATAGTGTTACTATCGGATCACAACTTAAAGAACATCCCCCTTCTGTATGTGTCATATTTTTGCACTTTACTTTCAAATAAAGAAATATGCATTGTAATTCTGATTATTGTAGATACTTACACGTACACTGATAACCATATGTCTGATTGTTTATAAGTTCTATCTTTACTATTAAATATTTTACAATAGTGTTCGAATTTTTTTGCTACTGATCCGCAAATTTTGTAGATATAATAAAGAGAAAACGAGGAATGGAAATGAAGATCAAGATCTCCATAGAATATGCTTATATTCAGTTAAGAAAATCCTTATGCTACCAAAAATTGGAAATTCTACTATCGATCTTATCTCAAAACCATTTACGTACAACATTAGGTATTAGAAAAAAAGTAATTTCATATTTTCTTTTACAATTTGAAACCGACAAAAAATGCTGTTTTATAGTCAACAAATTTCACTAGAAATAGAATTCAGCTTCATTTTCTATGTTAATATTCAGGATAGATCAAATTTCCATCTATATCTGCTTTATGAATATTGTTTGATTATATATCATTTTAGGCAAATAATTTCCGTGGATTTTTCTCTAATAAAAGTTTATCGCTTGATACAGTTCCGGTAAATTACATAGAAGAATGGGAAAATGAAAATATATCGAATTGTATAATTTTACCTATAAATATTTATAAAACTCTTTCCCTTTTTTTTTTTATTTTTATTTCCAATTATTTTGTTGAATTAATATACACATAAGGTAATTTTAATTTCAGTCTCTAAACTTTTACTAAGAATCCAATCAAATACTTGATAAATACGTTTAACGGATGAAGACCTCCTTAGGAGAAGTTCAAGTGTTAGCAATAAATAAATGTCAGATCGATTTTTATCAGAGTTTGCCATTTGTATAGGAACGTTCAGAAGGAAATTGGGAAAAACCGGGATGACAGCAATAATTATTCCCAACAAATCCATTACGTTTTTTCTCTACCCCGTACCACTGTGTCGTTGTTTCCGATCCGTCACTGACACCCAAAATTCAACACAATGATGTTCATTGTTAGTAAAATCAAATTGTAATATTTGAATTATAAATGGGTAAAACAATGACTAGAACTATATACACGAGAAAAGAATTGAGATTCTATTAAATTAGAAATTATCTCATCTTCAATTATAGCCGAGACAAATGTGTTACATAATTGTTATACCTACCTATTGTAAATATAATGAAGAAACTAATTTATGTTTTATTTTAATGGGATTAAAAAATTGTCCTACAGATAGAGGGATGAATTGTCTTTCTGAAAAGAGTATTTCCCTATTTTATTAGTTTGAAGTAGCAAAATAATTTCCAAAAAAAATACTGTGTTACGAAATCTTAAAGATAAAATAAACAGATTGTATATTTCATCTACATTTAATATTGAAATTGTTGAATAGAAATTTTCGATTTTCATCATGTATTTGTTTGAAAGATCACCAATCTCAGCCAGACATCAATTTGATTACAAATGTCGAATTCATGAATTACACACTGAAAGATATGGCGATGCGTTAATTAACATCCCACTGTGAGTTAATTTTCATTTGCACCTATATAAATCGTAATAACTTTAAACTGAATATGAAATACATACTAATCTAATAAGTTTGACAACATTTATAATGAATGAAATAAGATTCGAAATTTTAGGAGTTAATCTTTTTAGTTAATTAATTTACCTATAAAATACAAATGCGGTAAAGCTTGTTAAATAATGATTATTTATAAACTTTATTAGCCATGATTGATCTAAAACAACAACTGGTCTTTTGCTGCTTGGAATATATCGACAGAATCGTAAAAACAGGGGAATACAACTTGTGAGGCACACTGATTGTGAGGCTATAACTTAAAGCACTTCAAATTCAAGAGAAATTAAATGCTACAAAATTATTATTAAATACTCTTTTAAGAAGAGAAATTATACAAAACGAAATGACAGTTATTTTGTTAAATATTGCAGAAAGCTGTATTGTTATATAAATACGAATACATGTACCTACATCACTCCCAAAAGCATTCGACAATCAAAATGAGTTGGTAATTACATATTTTTTGGTATATTTTCTTCATTAATAAAACAAAATAATAAAAATTTCTTATTGTACATTCATGGCTTATGGCCTCAATTATAAATAAATATAAAATTAACAAACAAAAGAAATAATTATAGGAATAAAAATACATTTATTGTATGTGCGTGTTTTGATATGCAAAGAAAACGGAAAAGCTTTTGAATGAATTGTTTAGAAAGGCCAAACTTGTAACTAGAACGCCTACTTTCCTACAATCCAATGAAATGTAATAATTAACTGATAATACAAAATTAGTTGTATCGGATATTGCGCACTTTTAGTGTTTCTATAAAACCTATAATTTTCAAACAAAAAAAAAATTGAAGCCTTTTGGTAGAAGTTGAGCATTGTACATTGATGAGATAAGACTTGGCCCACCCAAAAGTGTATAGATAAAAAAAAAGCTTAGTGACCACTCTAAATACGTTTGAAAATGATGCGATTGTGATCATGATCGGTGTAAAGTTTGAAATTGTATTTTCCAATAAATTCTTATTAGTTTACATCAAAAAAAAAAGTATGGTAAAAGCAATTTAACTTTTGCTAATGCTATTTGAAATTACTCACCTGTAAAAAGCTCGAAAAGGATGAGAATCCAAGATGTTAAAACGACGAGCCCTGATGATGTCCTTGGTGATGGTGTTAGAATTTTCATGATTCCTTCCTCTTTTACTCTGTCTAACTTTCTACCAAATTATTTCGATAGAATAAGTTCTTTTTTTTAATAATCGACGAAATCACTGCACCTCTCACACAATTTAAATAAATTTAACATTTTAAAACTGATGTTTTTAACATGATAAATTATTTTACATGTCCACATAAAATTTTAATCCTTCTACGCGGATATCACCTTAATGCCTCGGTATCTGGGGCATTAAATATCTATCCAGATACCAGCAGTATGTGGTGGTGTTTTGTTTATAGTTGTCTGTTTTAAAACAAGAAAGCCGATCCTCTTTTGGCGGAATTATGACGAACCATGTTAGAATCTTCTCGTTTATTAAATTACACTATAGCGGAACAGAATTAAATTAAATTTACAATCATAAAGGAAATGTTCACACCTTAACTGCGGAGCAAAGCTAATGTTATTTAGAAATGGGAACGCAATAACGTCTTCCGGAAATAACTTACGCAAAAATGTTCACTTTCAATTAGAGTACCTTGATTTCCAGATCAGTAATTTATCAAAATTGTTTGATCTGAAACAAATTAAAATTCGTTAAGAATACGATGAGTATACATAGAAAGACTAAAGACATTATTGCTTTTCAAATTAAACAACTTTAATTCTAATTATAATTTATAATAAATATCAATTTGTTATTCTATACATATTTAAATTGATCAAATACTGATTATAAAAGCGATCGTTAATCTCCAAACACGGTTATCAAAGCTCAACCGTTGTTATCACTTTTTAATAAATTGTCATTATCACTAAAGGCATCAAGAAATTTTCAATAATGTGGCGATGTAATTGACAAAGTTAACACAAATAATTTAATCTTTTAAATCAACATCACTTTAACATAATTAGAAATGTTTTTACTATTTGTTTAAGAATTCTAATTAAAATAAATTCATAGCTTATTATAAAAATAAAAATTTTCAGCAATCTTTCTTATGTTATTTTTTATGTAAACTGCAACTGCATACTGCAGAATCTGATCAATCTGCTAGACAGCTCCTGAACTAACTTACCTCTAGCATGGATGAAATTCGAACTTGTAAGTGGTAGGCACTCACAGTCAGTAGTTAAGAAAGTTGTTGAATATTTGAAAATAACAAATAATAAAGATGATTTTGCTTTATATTATTATAATATCCTCAATGATAACAAGTACTTGTCATAAATGACAAATGATAATAGCCGCGTCACATGCCAGCACGCGTTTCTAAACAGTAGGTAATATATACATATATATATATATCTGTATATATATGTATATAGGTATTATGCCACGTAGTTGTGACGTACTTTCGCAAAAGACGGTTAACTACTGGCCCAGCTTATTTTCCAGGAACATGGCGCAGACGCCCTATAAGCGCAAGCGTCAATTGCGTTTTCTCTTCTCTCATCCCTTTTTCTAATGCGATTGTTATAGAATGTTAAATGCTTTTCAATAATCAGTTTATAAATGTTGACAAGTCTACATTTACCACCTTTTTCTTTAACTTAATTTACTAGGTCTTCATTTAATTATTATTGGACAATTTGATACTCAACTAATTGGCAGGATCAAGTTTCCCCCTTGTTACTATCTAACCTTCCAATTTGTCTGTTATCATACTAGTGATTCCAGTTATTAATAATAAATATATCTCCTCTGGTGCCAAACTATTAAGCTAAAACTAGCCAAAATTTATGTTTCTGAACAATTTAATTTATCTCTAAAAATAATTAAATTTTAAATAAACAAAAAGTATTCTTTAAAAATATAGTACCGACTTTTTTTTAATCGATTATTTCGGATTTTTAATAGAAAATCAAATAACTTAGAAATAAAAATAAAACAACGCTTCAAAAGATTTACAAAACAAACTCACTTGTGTACGTCAAATTTAACAGGAAAGACAAAAATATGTATAGTCGTCTGTATCTGACTACAATAATCAATAATTACCAAATAATAATAATAATAATAATAGTAATAATCACACGGGATTATTAAATTGACAATACATCACAATTTGCATCCGTCAATTTCGTTCCTCTTCAATATGCTTACTATGATTCATTTATCATTCTTTTATATTTTAATATTATCAACAACGGCGAAAATATTTGTTTGATGAAAAATTGGCCTGGCAAAAATATCACAGCAGCATTTTATAAACGCGATGGATGTTATATCTATCTTATGTTTTACTATATCTATGTATTATTAAAAAACAAAAAAAAAAATAAAAAACAAATCAATAATGTGTTAGTAATCTTAGATTACTAATCTACAACTATTAGTGACAATGTTATTTTAGGTCAAGAGGTATTAAGTAGAGAATTACAACAAGATTTAGAACGAACAGATTTTCAAGATTTCACACTATTCTGAACTTTTCTTTTTAATTGATTTATTACGTCTTACAAGTCTACATAATAATTGATTTAAGTTAATAATAAATAAACCTATTAAAGTAATTACTTATTGATTAATATCGTAATTTAACGCCAATAAATCTTGTATAGGTAAACTTAATTATTTGGAATATCGTGTCAGTCGATTTAAGGTAATGTCGGAATCCTTTATATATATAATTTAGGTTTTAAATTGCCATTAAATACCAGAGGGACAAATAAGAAAAGAAATTTATGGTGATTAAATGGTGGATATATTTTTGATATACATATATTTAAAATAATGTGATACAGCATGTGTAAGATAAATTGGTTAAAAATCTACCCTCGACTATCGTTAAAGTTGAATAATAAGGCAAGGTTCTTAGATTTCACGGTTGAAATCGCACACATTAAATTTACTTTGTTTCTAAATGTTTACTATCTTTAATGTTTCATGGTATGAACGATGTAACTGTAAGAAGAAACGATTTTAAAGATCACGAATATTTAAAATATATTTATTTTCATCATAAAATATGTTTTCTAATCTTATAATTTTAATATGTTGACATTTGAACAACACAAACACCAAAATTGATAAATTCCGCAACAAGTATTCTAAATGCAGGACAAGTTTGTGTTAATTTTTAAAAGCTGACGAGCTCGACTAATTTATGCACAGCACGATCAGATCACCACCCTTGAGACAGATGCTATTTTTTTAATTCTGTTTCTCACCGAAAAAAAAATGTACGACACAAAGTTACATAAAATGAATTAACAATTAACAAATTAAATTATTGTTAATGTACAAACAAAATTATCAATTACTCTAATTTTATATTCAGTACATAGTACATGATTAGAAGATAGAAGTAGTCTGAAAATATGAGTTGCCCTCTGGTTCTGTTATTTCTCTGTATAAAAATAAAAGAGTGGACAATATTATGTTATTTTAGTGGGTTTATTACTAATTTGTACGTTAGGCACGAATATTTTCGGCCAGGAAATATATATATACCTATATAAAAAAAGAAAAGTGAACAACAAAACAACTGACAAGACTGAAGTAGATAACTAAAGATACATTTATATGTATAAATTTTTTTCTCTGTTTTTTTTCCTTTTATTTTTGTTAAACTGTGCAATTTTTTATTGGCCACCCTGAACAGAGACTTTGCATTTTCAGTATTCGTACGAGTTTTCATTCTCATGAGATTATCCTTGCTTGTTGGATTTGTTCGTGTTGTTTCTGGATTTGCATTTATTATGTAACTGTTTTTGTAAACGTCTCTTCATATTATTCCATCAAAACTTTTACAATTATGTGTTTATAGAGTGGTTGGGTTTTTCTATCGCTTTGATTTTGTCAGAACTTGTTCGCTATTTCCAACGATTGTAAAGAAAATTTTCAAACTCGTATTTTCACAAATATAAAATAGATTCAGTCACGAATTGGTTAGTTTCCTAGCACACAGCATTTCTAACTTAATTTGAATGTCCAATATGGAGGCAATAGCAGAAATCTATGTAATTCGTCTAGGAACGTTTCTCGTGAAATAGAACATCTTGGATAGGCAAGTGAAATGATGATATATTTTATGACTATAATGTCTAATATACGACAAGTACGTGCATATCGATTTTGTAGTTGACCAACCTCTCAACACATAACATTAGCTTTATAGTGATTCCCAAACTGTTTTAGAATGCCAATCATTTCCCACTTACTTATACTGCTTTCGACATTACTCACATTACTATTATTAATCACTTTATAATACCTTTAATATTTATATCACTCCTTAACTAATGACTATAGAGAGGAATAAACATTAAGCAATTTCAAATAATAAAACTAGATTGATTTGCAAATGTTTGGTGTCCTTGGATATGTCAGTTATTTGCCTTATCCTTACTCTAAAAGATTTGTGTTATTTTTCTAGAACTCTTAAATGAAGACAAAAACTCTCAAAAACTTTTTTCTTCAAAGTGTAGAGATTACCTAATCGAACACTACCATTATCAACTGACAGAACAGAACCTTGCAGAAGATAAGAAGACTACATAGTAATAAGACTACCTAAAAAGCAGCTCATGCTATTCTTTGATTGAATAGAAGAAGAGAATGGTCCTAGAAAAAACTCTATTGGTCTGGCCAGAGTAGTCTTGCAATTAAATAGCAATACCAATGCGAAACGAATTCCTATATTTTTATTTATCATTGTCTAACGACAACAACAACAACACACTGGAATTGGAATTGTGAACTTTTTCCAGATGAAACACAACACAAAATCATCAGTAGTTCTGCATATAATATTTATCACTTACACCTACATATAACTCTTTATTTGATATGCTAAATGCTAAATACAACCGTCATAATAATTTCGAATACACAGTACACAATTAAACAAATGTTGTTGATACCTTTTGTAGAATCTATTATCTTACTATAGATTATATCTATATTGAATATCAGATTTAAATAAGTTGAGTTATTTATCGATTAAGTTCTTTTATACCGCTGCATACATATAAATGAATTAGTAATTTATTGCAAAGAATGTTTTCGATATTGGAGTTCTGTTGAATCTGAACAATAAGGATGGTTGAATTTAGCTGTCACTGCTATAAATTTTGTCTCCTGATCTTGGTAAGATTTCTCAATACACATTGATACGTATGGTGCAGACGCTTTGACTGTCATTTCAAATTTTCAATGACGTTATATATCAATATAATGTCCCTACGCCTTATTATACAATGATATAGTCATCGGCATATAAAACATCCAAGTTTTTGAATTACTCACTAAATTTCGTAAAACTTTCCTATTATATTGTAAATTCTAAAGAAAATCAATAGTTGATAATTTATTAATAAAATTCAGATATTCATTCGTGTCCACTGAATAATTTTGAAACAAGATTTGTAGTAGCTTTTATTATTATATTTATTAATATTGTTATAGTTGTTGTTATTGTTACTGTTTAAATTTGAATAAAAACCGATATTTCCTAAATAAAAACAAAGCTCCTTATTTTTAGTGTGTGACTGTGAGATATTTTTGTACGTATCTATATAAAATAAAATGAAAATCTGTTTCTTGTTACACATGTACACATCTAAAAGCTACATAAGTACCAGTATCAGTACAGATATCAACTAATTGTAAGATCTGCAATACGATATCTACAACGACAACGAAATAGAACTATTGTTCAGTCACTAATCGCACAAATGTACTGGCAACTAAAGATGTCTAAGCACAAATAACTTTTCTTCTAAATACCATAATGGACTTTTACAACATCCCAGACGAATTGGTCAAAGCCGGTTGTGTATTTCTTCTATTAAATAGATTGTGGTAGCCATCTATATACGTACCACCCAAGTCTTTACGTTTAATAAAATGATACAGTTGAGACGAATAATACAATTTAATCGTTTTTTTTGCCTCTACTATCGATAATAAAATTTAATCTAAAATAGATGATACGTTAATTTGAACGTTACTGAAGACTGAAAAGTATCCTATTATACATCATGGGTGGATTTATATTTAGCAACGAGCTGATGAGACTGAAGATAAACAATGAAGTGGATATATATGTATTATAAAACAAGAACATGTAAGTATGTGTTCAGAAAGTCAAGTATTTACCCAATTATGTCAACCTAAATGTACGGCATGTTTAATATTACAGATAATAATTAAATGTATTCTATTTAATTAAAATCACTATCTGCACTAATGAAAAGTAAGCAACAGAACTTAAAATTAGATTGAAATTATATAAAGCCCCAATCCCAATGTAAATGAATAGCGAAAATTGATTTGAACTGGACAATATATCCCGGAAAACATGGAATATGTAGTGTCACTGCCATCTGTATACCCACTGTATAAAGATGGCAATGGTGTTTTCTCTTTATCATGGTATCCTTCTATAGCGATCTCCCTCTATTTGTTTATTATAAAGGATCCCACACACCGGCGCGGGACTGCGGGAGCGGGAGCGGTAGCGGTAAGTTGGCGGGACTAAAAGACGTTGCGGGATATCACCGTATTCACACTGATGCGGTATACCGCGATGGTAAGTCCGCATAAACAGCGTTTTTATTTTAGAACGCAGTCAGCGCGGTTCTTCCCGCGTCCTACAGCGGGATGGCGTTACTAATAACAGTAAATTTAATTGAAATTGTAAGGAATTATCCAATTCTATATGATCTGTCTCATGGAGAATATAAAAATTGTCGATAAAAGGATAAAGTTTGGGATCCAATTGGAAAAGAATAAAAACATGATAGTAAATTGAAATTGTTCTATTTCTTTCATCTTCAGCAAGAGCTAATAATAACAGGGCTTCTTCTTCATCTGATTTGAACGCACGGTCTACTACACGCACCAATTATCTAAAGAAGAACACGAATATTTATCCAATGATTCCCGCCAGTGGTGTTGTGCTAATTTTTTTTTTACCGGAACGCGTATACAGGGTTGGGCAAAAGTCCCGGAACGGTCAAATTACTCAGGATTTGGTAAAGCTAAAGATCTGATTTTTCGGATATTGTAGTTTTAAGTTATGATCTATTCATCTAGAATATTTTGGCGAACTTGCCGCTTCCGGTTTGACCGGAAGTAACTGTCATTTGCTTATTTTAAATGGAATGGTATACTTTTTTGTGCATTTTTGAATTCTACATCTTAATCTTGATTATACTATATTAGGGTTCCCTATACCTAAATATAACTATTTGTGAGATATTACAGGTTTTTTGATCTTCAAAAAGTTCTTTGGTACCCCAAATCTGAAGCAGTTTTAAGAGTAGTACCTTACTTTATCTTAGTGTTGTTTATAAAAAAGGGCATTAAATGCCTTTTTGTGTCAAATAACCAACTTTTACTCGGAAATGAAATTAATTTTTGAAATATCGACTCGTTATATCACAGAGTGTGCTTAGACTGTATAAAGTTGAATGGAAATGAAAACAGAAAAAACTGTAATATCTCACAAACGGTTATAGATAGGTATAGGGAACCCTAATACAGCATAGTCAAGATTAATACGTAGA
>JAZBGY010001081.1:6336-29969 GCA_037414755.1 Lydus trimaculatus | reverse complement strand
CACGAAGAATTGGTAGCGCAAGTTGAAAGCGCAAGTTGAAAGCGCACAAGTGTAAACACAGCCATTCGCTACGATCCTTCATTGTCGGCCCTACTGTTGGAACGTGGATGGGGTGTGGGTATATACTGCGTTGGTTTCTCCAATGTGAACCATGGAAAAATATACCAAAATCTCTTAGTGATTTAGCATAAGTTAGAAAATAATGAATATCAACCACTCTCAGAGCTTCCTTAAATATCTCACCCTCTTCCATCTTTATTATGATTATGGTGGAACAGTTGCGGGCAAATTTATCAGATAAATATCGAACTACATCTAAATTATTGGTATTTTTTACAATGTTCGCTTTAGAAAAATCAACACTATGTAGAACTAACAGTCTAAAGCGGCCACTTGAGATTACCCAAAATTTTGGCACCTTATTTGAAGAATCAAATATAGCCAACGAAATGTATTCAAAACATTAGTGTTATTTTGGAATCCCTCCCACCAAAATTCACGTATCTTACTTCAACTGCTGAAATACTTTCTCTTATTTTTGTATTTGTGTTTTTCTTTAATTATTCTAGAGAGGGCCGATCAAATTAAGCAGTCGTTGCCGGTGCACACGAATTCCGATCTGCATAATCTCTTACCTGTGCGAGAACTTGGATCCGTTAATCCTAGACTCGAATTCCCGACAAGGCGAAAATTGCCCTCTAGGGGGACACCCGAATTCCCGTTAACATAATCTTTTTTACCTGTACACAAACAAGATTAAAAATACATAATTATAAAATTAAAATATATAAATGTTCTATTTCAAGGAAAATTATGTATTTTTGAAGTAGTTTCGGCCTTATTTTAGGCCATCATCAGCAAACTACAAATTATTAAATTAATCAAATTAAATATACGTAATTAATATAAAAATAACAAACTAAATAAATATTGTTTTCTATTTTGCGTCTATTGTGCGGTACCCGACAGTAACGGTGTATAATAATTAGCCTATCCGATACCTAGATAAAATGGGTACATAAAGACACCAGATACCTGAAGTGATTAGGTTCTCTTGACGGGAATTCGAATCATGGATTATATCAATGAAATTTTTCTTGACCGCAATTCGCGTCCAGATTATTGTTAAAGATTAAGTCAGACCGGAATTCGAGTGCGTCTGTCGTTGCGATGCGAATGAAATTTAAAGCATTCGTGGAAGTCTATCAAATGCAACTCTATCGCTAAATTACTAGAGAGCTCCATACATTTTGCTCTTCTATAACCAGTTTCGTATCTAAAATATTTCTCTTCCTCATGTAACAAATTAAATATAATGTCAACTATAAGTAGTAGAGTGGGTATCCATAATAGAAACCCGTTAAGCCGGAATCCTACGGCGCATGACTTGGCGAGTCTGGCTCGTGGCTCGGGAATGTGTGATTATAGTGTTGGCTTGGCAAGTCTTGTCAGTGCCGTAGTCCAATTTACTTCCCCTCTATCGGCCTCCAAGCATCCTCAACAAGGTTTCTGTTTTTATGGTTTAGGTGTCTTGGATTTCATATCGCTGGCTCGCCTTCATAAAATAACAGAAACTCCAAAATAATGTCGTTGGTCTATTCCATTTTTAATTTATTATGGAAAAAATAATCACGTTTATCAACGCCAGCCTGGGCGCTCCTGAAATGTGGCGAACTTGCATTTTCCTATGGATGACGAGTTACGCCTGGGAAGACTCGCCTTCTCTTTGACTCGTGCCAAATTTAACAATAATTGGTGGGAAAGTAGAAGCCGAGCGAGAAGTGGCTGATAGGGTCGTTCCCACGGCAGGTGGTTATTCGAGCTTGACTCGTGGCTAGCCGAATCACGCACCGTGGGATCCCGGCTTTAGAAAGAAAACGCGAATTACTTCCTATCTAGTGGTGATACGGCTTAACAATGTAAATATGACATTAAAACAGGTCAACTGTAACTATTTATAATTCAATTATAATAATCGTAATTAGAATAATTATAATTTCGGCTATTAATAAATGATTGCGCATCTATCGGCTTTATTTCCTCTCTCTCTCTCTCTCTCTTATCTCTTTAGCCCTAACGCTACCGAAAGGTTTGCTTTTTTGTGCGGAATTAATTATTTAATCAATGCTTTTAAAAAAAAAAACAATCTGATGACATTTTCTTTCTCATCAAGCTATAAATGGATACAAAGGGTCACAACGTTTATAAAATAGATTTTTGCCTATCAGAGCGCGCATTATCATCATCATCATCATCATAATCTTTCTAAATCCCACACAGGCTAAATGTTATCATGTCATTTATTTAAATTGATATAATTTTTGTTTATTAATTATATATTTTTGTTTTTATATTTTAATTAAGATGGATTCAAATACAGATAAGTTAATAAAAAACGATTCGTAAGTAGAGATATAATCAATGTATTTAACCCCTCTACCTTATTTACGTTTATATAAACATAGTACTACTACTATAATTCCACTATTTCTTGTTTATTTTATTACAATCAAATTATGTTTGATGGTTTCCCTATTGATTGTTTCAATTTTTTTGTTTGTTTTGTTACATCGATAATTTAGTTTTTCTATATGTGTGTCTGTTGATAGTTTCCCCCGATTCAAGAAAAAATGTAAGTTGTTCAACTTTCTCTTATTGTTGCATAATAATAATAATAAAATATTTGTTATAAATAAATATTCCTTTGATGTTGTTGTTGTTGTTGTATATATTGCGACCACACAGTTGCACATCTTAAATAGTTTTAAAAGAAGAGGAAGAAGGGGTGTCTAAAAATAATTTAGATATTCTAAAGGGAATTCCTGAAGTCTACTACTAGCATGTTCTAAATTCAGTTTAAATAAAACTTGAATCATGTTGTTTGGTGAAAACTTGCAATAATTTTTCTTTTTTGTTTTTGGGGGTCAAAAAAAACTGTTAGATAGAAGAAAATGGATCGACGATTTTTCAATTTCAATTTTAAAACAAACAAACGACATCGTTTAAACAAATTCATTAATAAATGGATTAAAAGGTGGTAAATAGCATGATTTTTTTTTGTTTATTTTTTGGCATTTTTCATATTTTTAACACTACTACAACGCTACACCACTATTGATTCATTTAACCCAAAAATAAAACTGTTCTAACATGCGCTTTGTTTGATTATTTGAAACAATTTTTTTGGTTTGATTTTGTGGGTTGAAATAGTAGCGAAAATCGTATACCACCTACCGATGGAAATTATAGAAATTCTTAGCCGATTACCTTGAATTGGGGTACTAGAAAGGGGGCAATTTTTAGCTCCAAATAGACTATTTTTGTCGAAATACGATACAATTTATCTAACAATCAGTTTGATCGCGATAATAGCGCTTGACCATGAAATTAATTAATTAATATGATATTTAAATCGAATTTTTATTGTTTTGTTTATTTTTATTCTTGCACGATTTGTTTGCACTATTATAGCTTGCACGCTAGAGCACACTATTATCTATTTTATTGTTTGATTATTATTTTTGAAATTTTCTAATTTTATAAATCACCACCACCCTCAATCACAATCAAACAAAAAAAAAAAAAATTGCATAAAAATTATTGGGGATGTAATAGTGATTTACCAGAAGATCAGACAACAGTGTTATTATTGGGCGTTACTAGAATACCAACATCACCAATACCACCACGTCGTCCATGTTCATTACCATTGGAATCACCAATTGATCCAAGAAAAACAACAACAACAACAACAACAGCACAAATACGACGTAATTCATTTACATCACGTCACCATCAAATTGCACATAGAAATAATGCTGCAATTACAACAAATAATTGTAATATTAATAATAAACAAAAACAATATACAGATAATAATTTAAATGGGAAATGGATAAGTGGCGAAAATCTATTACAAATAGATGTAAAAACAACAACAATTGATAATAATAATTGCGGTGGTAATAAACAATCAATTATGGATACATCAATTGATTCAATTGGTGCATGTTCTTTGGATATTGAAGCATCAGCCGATCTATCAGGTAGAGCCCGGTGTGTTGTTATGGTGAATGATGCTTGAATTTTTCCACCTTTATCTCCCTGTTGTTTCACTTTTATTTTGAATCACAGTAAAAAATCGTGCAAGAATTCCCATTCTTATTATTGTATTAACCCTTTTTTTTCACAATTTCATTATTTTTATTATAACAAAAATATTCTATTAGAAAGTAGTTGTTGCTTTATTCTTTGATTAATATTTTTTTGTGTTATTTCTCTCTAATTATTGTAATTTTTGCAGATTTATCTGAGGCATCATCTACTGCAACTTTACGTAGTGCTAGTTTAAAAACTCCATCCACTGAACAACAACAACAACAACATTTACCATCTTATCTAAGTCTTGCATGTACAGTAAATGGTTATTCAACAACAACAAATTATGATCCGGAACGTTTAGCAAGATCAAGGGATGTATCACCACATCGTCCACAAAATGATAATTTAACATCACGTAATTTATCATCATATACAATACAAAATAATTTATTATCACCACCAAATCTTGTACCATTACCAATATTAATAAAACCAACAATAAAAATGAATGATACAAATCAAACAACAACAACAACAACATTTATAAATAAACAATTACATACAACACAAACAACAATTATGCATAATTATTATGATAATAAAGATACAGTGGATGCATGTTATGAGAATGGTCATTCCAATAAAATTCTAACAATAAATGGACAAACAACTGAAGCAACAACAATCAAACAATTCCATCATATTGAGACAACACAACAAACTAAATCGATTGTACAACAACGTATCGAACGTTTATATGGACCTGGTGCTTTAGCACAATCATTTTTTGCTGTTAAAAGACAAAGTAATACATTTAATGAATTAAATAGGAATTTTGATGAGAAAAATAAAGAAAATATTAAAAATGGTAGTGGTAATAATAGTAGTAGTAATAATAATAATAATAATAATAGTGATACACCAATGAAACAAAGTAATAGTAATCCAACATTACCAGTTTTAAAACATTTACGAGCTGAATTCCGTGCACAATTACCAATTAATAATAATAAAACGTATAAAATTAATGATAGAATAGTTCAGAAAAGTAATACTGTACCAATATTAAAAGACAGTAATGATGATGATGATGTTGTTGTTATCAATAAAATTAATGGACATAGTGAGAAACAATTACAAGAAACACCATTGAGTGTTGGTAATTGTGATGTGGTTGCTACACAAACATCTGTCATAACGGAAGAAACAACGGGTAATTGTCAAAAATTATTGATTTTTTTTTCTCTCCATATTTTGACATATTTCTATTTTTAAAAATTATGTTTCATTATTTCTATATAATTTATTCGAAATTTCTGTCATTAATAATGAAAATTCGTCCAACAGATGAGAAGGATGGTCATTATTTTTTGAAAATACTCCAAGGTGAAACTGATCGTTTATTAAAACATGCTGATAATGTTGAAGCTGAATTAAATCAAGAACTACCTGAAGAGATTGTTGGTAAGATTCGTTCAGCTGCTGGTAAAGCTCGTTTATTAGTTTCACAGAAAATGCAACAATTTAAAGGTCTTTGCACTAATAATATAACACAGGTATTATTATTATTATTGTAATTATCAGGTCTAATAATAATTAATGTCTATCTTTGAAACTGTGTATCTAAGAAATAGTCGAAAATACTGCCCAACGTTTTGATAAATTTTGAATGCCTCTAATATAAAACCCTTAAGGTTTTGCCCGGAAGAAGTTGACGAGACCATTTTTCAATGATCCTTGATTATCCTTTTTTCCAGCAATAGAATTCTGTAAGGAACGAAACAAATGGTAATCGTATGGAGCAATATCGGGGGAGTACGGGGGTGATTCAACTGATTCAACTTCTGTACAGTGGTTCGCGCTGCGTGCTGTCAGGGATTTTCGTGACCAGTGCGGCTCCCTTTCGCATTAAAACTTGATTAAATCTCTCCATTTGTCAACACTAGACTTCATTGGTGAGCATCGGGTTGGTTGGTTGGTAGCAATTCCCTTAAAATCCCACCAGGCGCACAATGTCATTTTTCTTAGGTGTAGACCCGGCTTAGGTGATTTTTCGTCTCCTGTCACAATTCGTCCCAGAATTTGTCCTCTTCACAAGTTTTTGAACCTTTCCAAGCGTTCATAATTGGTTACAAATGTTTTTTTTTGAGAGCAATTTAATGCTGCAACTAGCTCTTGTTAAGTAGACTCTGAATTTTGGACTAATAGCTTCTTGATCAAAGTTGGATACACGGCCACGACCACTTTCATCTTTTAAACGTCTCACTTTCGGTACATGTAAAATGTTTTCAGATTGTTCCGAAACAATTTCCCAAACTTGCTTTACAAAAACGACATTAATTATTACAAGACCTGATAAATTATAACATTTTTGATAATTATTATTGTTTTGTACAGGTTGATGGTGAAGCTTTCCCAACTACAAATGCTGATTTGCAAGGTTTTTGGGATATGGTGATGTTGCAAGTGGATCAAGTCGATGCCTTATTTAAAGAAATTGCAGATTTGAAAGCAAATAATTGGCAAGAAATCGTTAAAGAACCCAAAAATATTAATGGTAGAATTGCAACAACAACATCAAAAAAATGCGTGAATCGTACACGGCCACCGGTCAGTGCAGCTAATGAAGAATTAAGGAAACAACGTGAAGCTAAACGGAAAGAGATGTTAGAAGAACGCCGGAAAGCAATGAAAATTAATAATAAAAAACCGGCTGAAAGTATTGAAATATTTGTGCCTGAATCTAGCTGAAAATTTCTATAAAACATTTAGATAGATAGATAGATATGAGATTATAAATTATTATTGTATTATTATTAATAATTATAATTAGTAATATTAACGAGGCTGTCGATGTATTTTATTGATGGCGGCAATATTTTTTAAAATAAATTCCCTTTGTTAAGCTCACTTATATAAAATTGCTGGACACACAAAAGAACGTGCAAAATTGTAAACAAAAAAAAAACACCTATTTATTCACACGTTTTTATAAAGTAAATTTGGTGTTTGTATTTAAATAAAATAACATCCAATTCACTATATTTCATTTTTAAAACGTCTTTACAAACTATTGTTGTTTATTCTTCTTTTTATACATATATATACGTTTATCAGATAATTTGTATATTATGTCTCTAATGTATCCTTGTGGAAATTGTATCAAGACTGAGTTATCAAATCTTTAATAATTTTTACCAATAACCAAATAATTGTTAAAAACTACTACAATAAATTTTACATTCCCAGTGCTTTTAAAAATCTGGTGTATTGTTGTTTGGAATAATTTTTGATTAATTTTTTTTTTAAATAAAAACGCATGCTTTATTTCTTGTTTGTTATTACATGGGTATGTAGTGTTGTTTATTGAAATTTACATCATCATTTTTTACATATATCATTATTGATAATTTGTTTCAACAAATTGATTTCTAATATCAAATTTATATTATTTATCACGCTAATAAAGATTTTATCGCTGATCTAGAGTTTTGAATTTGTAAATAGCATTTGGCTTATAAAAACATCGAAGTTTGAATACATAGGTCGGTAAGAGTTACCTTAATCTGGTCATAAAGCTCTTCAAGACCGTTGGGAGTCCCTAATTGACCTTAGGAAAGACTAGCATCACCTCCATTTTGGAACAGAAAGGAATATGCTCAAATGTATTTGTCTTTGATTCTAACATCGAATAACGTGAGTCCCCAACAGTCAAGAATTATTGCCTCTAGTCTGTTCATTGACTTTGTGTAGTAGCCCACTAAACTATATAGTTGGAATGGTTTTCTTAAATGAACCCTAATTAATTCATGAAATTTTCCATAGACGAATTAGTAAGTCCCACTTTTTGTAGTATCTACACTTTTCTAATCTCACGACGACCTATCTTTGCAGCGTTTTTTTCTGATTCCTTACTGATATTAAGACTACTATAAAATAATGAATATTCGGAAGTGGAACATTAACACGTTTAGACTACACTACCCTTCACTTACATGATTTCGCTTGGTTTTAAATTTCCCGCGAATCGATAATTTATTTGAAACTTCTCTAATTTCTGAACGCAGTCCAGATGGCTGCCAAACATGAAGCAATGTTGCCAAACTAGTCGTGCTTTTGGAGTAAAGTCAAAGTTGATATTTTGTGCATAATAATTGGTATTTGATAAAGAAATCATTACATCTAATGCTTCAGGCGTTATTGTAACATTATTTTTTCTATTTTTGCTATTTAATGCTATAATAGAACAAAATTGTTCTGTAACATCAGTCAATTTTAAAAGTCGCGGTATTTTTAAGTTGGCTATTCTGTTTATTTCGAAAGTTCCTATATTCAAGCGCTTGTTTTCATTTGTTTTGTTCAATTCTAACCTGTTTTTAATAAATTGTTAAAAACAAATTAAAATAATGAGTTTAGCAACAACGGCTACAATAACTCAAGAAGCAGAATCTGAAGAATCAGGCCCACAATCAGTTGCTAAGCTTGAAGTAAACATTTTGTTAGAAAATCAAAAAAATTCAACATTTTTTTAACCACCTATTCCCTCTTTCAGGGTAATGGAATTACATCTGGCGATATTAAAAAATTGGAAGAAGCCGGCTATCATACAGTCGAATCGGTTGCTTTTACACCGAAAAAATGTTTAGTTGCCATAAAAGGTCTATCAGAGGCTAAAGTTGATAAAATGCTAGCTGAAGCAGCCAAATATGTACCAATGGGTTTTACAACAGCCACTGATTTCCACCAGAAACGATCTGAAATCATACAGTTGACTACTGGTTCAAAGGAATTAGATAAATTATTAGGTGGTGGTATTGAGACTGGTTCAATTACCGAAATATTTGGTGAATTTCGTACTGGAAAAACACAAATTTGTCATACATTAGCTGTTACTTGTCAAGTTAGTATTAAAATTTGAGTAAATCGTATATTTTACAATTTCCATACCGTTTCAGTTACCTATTGATTGTGGTGGTGGTGAAGGAAAGTGTCTTTATATCGATACAGAAGGTACATTCCGTCCAGAACGTCTACTAGCTGTTGCTGAACGTTACAAAATGGTTGGACAGGAAGTTTTAGATAATGTCGCCTATGCTCGTGCTTATAATACCGACCATCAGACACAATTATTAATTCAAGCGGCTGCAATGATGGCAGAATCACGATATGCACTTTTAGTTGTTGACAGTGCAATGGGTCTCTATCGTACCGATTATGCTGGACGTGGTGAATTATCAGCACGACAAATGCATTTAGCACGATTTCTTCGTATGCTACTCCGATTAGCTGATGAAGTAAATCATCAATTCAAATTTTAAACGATCATTAATTAATTTTTAATTACAGTTTGGAATTGCTGTGGTTATAACGAATCAGGTTGTAGCTCAAGTTGATGGTGCAGCAATGTTCAATGCTGATCCAAAGAAACCTATCGGTGGTAATATAATGGCACATGCATCAACTACACGTTTGTATTTGAGAAAAGGTCGTGGTGAGACTCGTATGTGTAAAATCTACGATTCACCATGTTTACCAGAATCGGAAGCAATGTTTGCTATACATCCAGACGGTATTGGTGATGCCAAAGAATAAAAAAATTATAATAATAATTGTGATTCAGAATTGTTTTTAATTTGTTTGTTTTTTTTTGAAAAATTATGTTAATATGTAATGTTTTTAATTTAATTATTGATAAGATAATAGTAAGTGCCTTGAATAAAGAGTGTTGTATCAAATTGTATTTTTGTATTATCAATTAAAGAATAAATTAATGTTTTTCTATATGGGGCATATTGTCTTTCGGTATACCTAATTTCTGAGTTCCTAATTGTGTGATCTTGTGATCTTCTAGTCAGCCCGGTATTATGAACAAAATGGCACGAAGTCCTGGAAAAACCCTACCTGAAAATGCCCTAATGAGACCAAATTTTAATAGTCAACAACTGAATGATTTTCTCAGACCCCTATCAGTATCTACGGCATTAATGGAACAGTTGTGTCTTACTTAAATGAAGATTTAGCAAGGGCATTGCTAGCAATAGGTGTAGATAAATGCCCAGGTCCATTTCCGGGGGCACCTTTTTAGATTTAAGTGTTTAGGTAAATGGACAGTGACGTGTTAACAATAAACTGGGCCCTAGGCACTGAAGATTCTAGAAGCCCTAGATCTAAGAATTTGTTTTTTCAAAAAAAATTGAATTGGAACTGTACTTACAGTCTTAAAATTTTTAGAGGTATACATCTTTAATCAAAGAACTATTAAAACTGATAATTTAAACTAAGGGACCCCTGACTTTAGAGACCGCTCAATGGGGAACTCAAGTTCGGAGCCTCACGCCTGCGCCTTGATTTTACTACGCTACTGCAAATGTGTCTAATTACAGAGTACCTGTACCTGGGTACCTTTCAGAATTGACAGATTACCTACTGCATCTAGCTGGTGGCTCTCAGCCATTGCAGTCGGTAGGCCGGCCGGCTGTAGTGGGGCCGGGTGAGTTAGGCCAGAAATGGCGGATATTGCACGTAAAAATCTTATTTGTTTGTCTTGTATCTAGCTGGTAACCACGACCAAACAATCACCCAAATGGGGTGTTGCAAATATTTACGGGTGAACGTCCCAAACAATACAAATTTGAAAAAATAAGTAAAACCACCGACAAACGACAAGGCAACAAGATTCCCAAAATATACCTGAGACATTTATGACACGATATGGTAAAACTTGTACCTATACACAGTAGAAACAGCAAAGACAAAATCTGTCCTCAGAACAAATAAACCGAAAGTTCTAACATCAATAAGAGGAGTGAGCGTATTAGAGATCTTAATATACAGAATGCGCTACGATGGGTCAAAATGAGATGATGGATTTGGGAAAAAACATTTATAGAACCGCACACATCTCGACCACCTTGAAGCCAGCCAAAAGCTGGACGTTGAGACATTTCATCAGCGAACATAGAACAGAGGGTGGATAATTTTACAGAGATTCCACTAACACTCTCTACAACCCAAATGAAGGCTACAAACGTCCCGGTTCTATGTTCCTAGATGAACAGTCTCAACCTGTATATCTCAAGAATAGTATAAAGAAATAAAACAAATCCCTATACATAACTAATAATTGTTTTATTTTGTAAAAATATTTGGAAAAAAAAAATCACCTAATACCTGGGAATTATTAAACATAATACAAGACAAAAATTTACCATTAAATTGAATTACAATTTAGCATGTGCTTTAAGCAATGGTGCCAATTTCTGGGCCAACATAATATTACCAGTAACTTTTAATTTGCCTTTCATAAATGCAGTTTGTGGTTGTAATTTACCTTGTGCCATTAACATGAAATCCTCATCGGATACAGTTAATGTAACACTAGGTTTACCATCTGGTGTACCTTCAAATACTTTAGCATTCTTCAAATCCATTGCTAAAACAAAATTTTGTATTAAAACCACCATGTTTTTGTATTTTTTGTTTTTTGGGAAATATTCTTACTCCATTGTTTGGCTTGTTTGCCATTTTTGGTGATGTTATACAAAAATACACCACCAATTGATTTCGCTTTATTTGGATCGGCTTTCACTTGATCAATGATAAATTCGAAAATTGCATCGCTTTCTAAATAAACAGCGGCCACGTTATTTGATATTGCTTGCATTTTTACTGTTTTCAAATCAATATAAGCGCCTGGAATTATACAAAAAAAAGAGAATGTTATTTAAAAAAATGGATGAAATTAATTATGTACCAGAAATGGAATAATCAATAAAACTGAAAGTCACACTCACACAATACAGACAAAAATTGAGGTTATGTAATGAATACTCAATGAGCAAAAATGGGCGTCGCTATTACACACAACAATGACTTAACTCCTATTACTTACTTATTGATTAGAATTTTTGTATTTAAATAGATATTTACGAAATGACACACGCGTTATCTGTTATCAGTTGTAATGAGATTATAATTATTAGAAATTTGATGCAAATATGTTTACAAAATGATGCTTGAATTCCTTTTGTTACGTTCTTTTATTATTACAGTTAGCTATTATTCAAAATAATCATCCGATAAGGTTAAAGTTATATTTCAAATCAAATCCTTGAACTTTAGTCAATGGGTTCAAAGTATTTTTGTAATAAAAATCTAATTCTTATCTTACCTCCAATAACAATAAAACCATTTTCTACAACACTTGTCTCAAAATGTATGCGATTGCCCTCTTTCCACATATCGACTTTTAATGTTTGACCCGGAATCACTGGTTTCATGAATCTGGCCTAAATTTTGATTTTTTCAGATAATTAACAATAAAAGAGGGCATAGAGAGAGAGAAAACCTACTTTACAAGCTTTAAACAATTCAGTCTCCCCATTAGCATACGTTTCTAAAATCAATCGAACTGAAAAACCTAATGTACATAAACCATGTAAGATGGGTTTGTCAAATGCACCAACTGCCATATTTGGATCAATATGTATAGGATTCATATCACCACTTAAACGATATAATGCAGCTTGATCAATGGTGGTTTGTTGGATGATTGTTGAATCTGGTTGACGATTTGGTTTTGTTTGGCATGGTACAATATGTTTACCATTACGTGGACCACCAAAACCACCAGCACCAATAATAAATGCAACAACTTGATTACGTACAATCAATTCACCTCGTTCATTGAAATGTTCCACTAGAATTTTTAATTTATTTCAAAAATAAGAGAGAAAATCATCAAATATTTGATGGAGTACCTTTATGTACTAAACAAGCACCGGAACCTTTATCGAGTACTTCAACGAGTGATGTTTTAGAAAATAATCGACCCTCATTTGGTAAATTACCAACAATTTCAATATAATGTTCGCCTTGTACAATTTGTGTTAAACTAAATGTTTTGCCTGGTATTGGTGATTCTAATGATTCATTTGAATTATAGATAGCCTGTATAGATGGTAGAATATAGAATGTTGGTAGTACTGAAAATTCTTCATGATTCTCATACAAAAATTTGAAATCTTCAGGTCTACTTAACGTAGCTCCAACTAGAATTACAATCATTTCAATAACGAAATACAAATTATAGTTTTAGAATTATATACCGCCTAAAGCGTACAAAATGGCATCTTTTTCTGCAAAAGTAAAAACATCACCGCCTTGTTGTTGTTGTTGTTGTTGTTCTTCAGTTTCACCACGTAATTTTGCTAAAGATGTAACTAAAGCACCTGTAGCTTCTTGTATTGAATCTAAATGTTCAGCTTTCGACATATCCGTTATCTGTTCCCAATTGTTACGTACAATTTCAATTGTAACACCATCAGTAATTTTTTTACGTAATAATGTACCATTAGATCTGATTAAATGGCATTTACCAGCCCAACCGGCTGCTGATTCGATTATTGAACCATTCTCGGTACAACTCTCATGGCACAAATAAGCCTATTAATCGAAAACACAAACAAAATCTATAATTGCACTGATAACAGGTGTTTTCTACAAGGTACCCCGGTATAGGTATAGGTACTTCATGGCTTACAATATAGCCAGGGCTGCCAAAAGCGAGACTGAGCCCCAAAGAAGACGCTTCATTATAATTATTACAACGACATCGGGACCTAGAACACCCCGGGCCCCGATAATTTGTATTGGCGGTACCCCCTCTTGTCAGATCAGTAGGTACCTTGTAACTATAGGTACCCTAGAAAAGGATCTACTTAGGTATAGATAAGTGGTTTTCAAAGGGAACTCCTCAAAAAACATTCTTTCCAACGGAACCCTAATTTGAAGAGGACTCTAGGGTTTTATTAAAGTACCTATATGGCAATATTGATTGATAAATATGGGGGAAAACAATTACCACAACAGGTGCTATCAATTCTGGTTTCAATTCTTCGAATAGATCTGGTGGTACAATATCTTGTGTCAAACGACTTGCAGCAGTTGGTACAATAACATTACAATGTATATTGTAGTTGGCACCTTCAATAGCAATAGTATTTGCTAAACCAACTAAACCCATCTTTGCTGCAGAATAATTAGCTTGTCCGAAATTACCTAAAAAGAGAAAGCAGCAGTTCAACTTATTTAAATTGTAATAATCGACAAAACGAACCATAAAGACCGGAATTTGAGGAAGTCATTATAATGCGACCATATCCTTGTTTTTTGAATACTGGAAATGCAGCTTGTGTTGTTTTAAAGCTGCCTTTTAAATGTACTGCATAGATTAAATCTAAAATAACAACAACAAAGTGTGATTTTAATAATTTTAGTTTTATATTAAGGAAACGTTGTGAATCACCCCAATCTTGATCTGAGATACGTGCAAAACTTTTATCACGTAAAATTCCAGCATTATTAATAAGAATATCAACACGTCCGAAATTATCTAAAGCCGTTTTTACAAGTTTATCACCTTCAACAACTGAATGATAATCGGCCACAGCAGTTCCACCTACAAATATGTTTAATTTAATATAAATAAAAATATTATTTGATTTAGCAGTATTTTTATACCATTTCTTTTGATTTCAGCAACAACATCATCTGCTGGTTTTGATGAATTCCCATCCCCATGACGTCCACCACCCAGATCATTAACAACAACTTTAGCACCACGACCACCAAATAGTAGGGCATAAGATCGTCCTAAACCAGCTCCAGCTCCTGTTATTATAACAACTCTACCATCAAAACGTAAATCACCCATTTCGGTTGTTTTTCAGATGAAACTAATTGTAAAAAAATTGGAAAAACAATAATAAATGAAATGATTATTTATTCAACTTTAATTAAGTCGAAAGTGCACAGTCAGACAACAGTTGCCATGCGTATATAGATTTCACTTTTTATCAACAAAAACGAAAGTGGGAAAACTTCAACAATTAAATAACAACAACTTTATTTATAATTAACAATATAATAATAATTTATTTATATTTGGCGTTTAAAGGTTAAATGCCACTGATAAGGACAAAATAATAAGAATTCTGTCAATGATTGTTGTTATATTACTGATAAAGTACGATAAATGCGAGATGGCTTTATCGTAAATAAGTTTTTTTTTTTGGTTAGTAATTGTCCATTTTTAGATCCTGGGGCTATTATTTGACCTATTATCATCGAATTTTGTATACAACTTCAAACCATCCCCAGGAACGAATTCCACATCCTGGAGGTACGATATTTACCCTGTTTTATCCACAAAAAGGACCTTTTTGTCCTGACCAATCAGCGAGCGGTAAATGGTAGATTGACGTATATTTGACAGTTCCTGATGTATATGGAATTGACGTATAGGCAACCCAATATACATTATCCTGGAACGTACAGTTAGCTAACTGTAGAGCATAATCTTGAGATACACGTCCCTTATAACGGTAATGAACTGAATTTGCTATAATGCCAATTTTCAGATAAAAATTGCCTTACAATTCCGTACTTTTATTTTCAAATAATACAGCTGATGCAAATAGTTTCCATAGAATGATAGATGAGAACAAAAACAGCAAGGGTCCATTATCGTGATGTTGTACTTGTTGCGTCATCAAAATACCACTAGTGAAAAATGTAATTGGTGGAAATTAAGCGCAAAATTTAAAATTTCCATCCGGAAAATTTTTTCTCTATTTTTTTTACAAAGATCTTAATTTCGAATTTCTACCCGATTGCAATAAAAATACAATAAGTGTTTGCGTGGGTTATTCGGTTACATTGGAACGGAATCTAGAAACTATACAGCCGTCAGGTTGGTATCATCTTTCTAGTGATATTTTCAGGTCACGTGACCGCAACATTCAAAGTAATTGAATTTAAACTAATTAATATTTTGTAAATTCTTATTTTTCTCTTATGTACATAAGCCTCCCAATAATTCAAAAAAAAATGCACCAAAGTATATATTGAAATTCAATTCCACTAACGGGCACTATTTTTCTCTGCGTAGACAATGTTGTCTAGTGATATTTCTGTTAAGTAAAAAGACTCAATTAGGTCCGTGGATTTACTATAGTAGCTTCTGCTGTTTGTATCAAAATGATACTTTTACCATTCAAGAATTGCTTCTAGAAGAGATAAGAAACATTAGGAAGCAGTAGACTGCGAAAGTGTGACGTCAGTTGTCAGTATTGCTATGGCATTGTGTTCCAAACAAATCAACTTTATTAAGTGAGGTTATATGGATGTCTTGATTTGTTTGGAACGCATTACCATAACAACACTGTCATTTAACGTCATCACTTTTGCAGTTTATTTGAAGAGATAAAAGTAAAAATATTTGAATTTAACGCCATTACTGAACAATATGGCAACATCGAGATTGATTCCTGTGTTTAGGCAGTCGCCATATTGTTATTTTAAATGACAGAAGCTGTCTAGATTTTTCGTTGTATTAATCAAAACTCAGCCATAATTACACGATATCAATTTATTTTTGCTAATTTTTGTTTTTATTTTTTGTTTAAAATTAACATAACCTCAATTATTTGTGATAAATATGTTTGATTTCTTAAAATACGATTATTAAATAAAATTTCGTATACGTAATATTAAAAATACAGAAAAAAAAATGATTGAAAATGAAGAAATACCAACAAATCCATCACCAACTACAACACTAACATCAAATGATAACACAATTAATCTAAATCAATTGATTTGTCGTTTATGTGGTAATACCAATGAAAAATTAATTGGTGTATATAGTGAAGAGGGTGTATCAAATGAATTAGCATATAAAATTAATGAATATTTACCAATTAAAGTACAAGAAAATGATGATTTACCATTACAATGTTGTTTGAATTGTATAAGTACATTATTGGCATGGCATGAATTATTTATAACAACTGTAACAACAGCTAATCGATTCCAAGATTATTTAAATAATAAACAACAAGTTATTGTTGATGTTGCTTTTGTGGAAACAAAGAATATTGAGACTGAATCAACCACACAAAACAGGTACGTATCTTTTCTTTATTTATTTATTTATTTATCAATGAATCAAATGAAATAGGACTCGATTTTTTATAAATCAAGTCACCTGTCACCACTGTTCACATAAATCATAGTAGCCATAGATTTTTTGATTACCATAGAAACCACCTTATTTGCAGAAAATTTAAATAAAAGACAAATGAAACGGATAACTAGATTTAAAGTGGTTTGTTTTATTCATGGCAATTTTGATTTTTTTGAGCCTTATTTCATACATATTTGTTTTGTTTATTTGATAGAAATCTTCAGACTTGCGTTATTTTTATTATTATTAATACTATTATTATGATTGTTTGATTAATTATTAATTAAGAATGTTTATTGCAGGGTGGCCTCAGATCAATTATCGTCAAGTCTGAACGATTTCTGTCAAATATCGAACAATTCAGCACCATTTAAAAAACCAACTCGTACATTTAAAAATAAGAAAAAACCACCACTACCAACAACAACAACAATAGCAACAAATTTAACAACATTTTATAATCAATCAAATTTCGAAACTTATATTATACCTGATATTGAGCCAAATTTAATTAATGAGACTGCATCGAATGAACAACCTGAATTTAAGATTGATATTGAAGATACGAAATTATTAACAAATAATGATGATAAAGGAACATCATCAACATCTAGTTCTTCATCAACATCATCATCATCATCAGATGATGATCAATCCGATATAGATAAATCTCGAAAATTAGTTTTCGCTTGTCCATGTTGTTCGGTTGTATTTGCATTAAAAAAAGATGTTAAAAATCATATAAAAACCCAACATCCTGGTAATGAGAATTTAATACCAATACCAAAAGATATACCAGAACAATCAAAATTTAATAATGAAAAAGAACGTCGTAAAAACAATAAATTAGATCAAGATATAACAAATGCAGCAAAAGTTATTGTAGATGGTCGTATTTATTATAATTGTAAAGAATGTGGTAAAAGTTTACATTCACCATATACATATATGTGGCATATGCGTATACATACAGGTGAACGTCCATATATATGTGATTTATGTGGTAAACAATTTCGTGTATCACAAGGTTTAGTACGTCATTTACGTGAAACACATCAAGGTATTAAAAAATTTCCATGTGATTTATGTGGACGTATGTTTGCAACACGTCGTAATGTTGAAGAACATCGACGTATACATACAAATGAACGTCCATATATATGTGATTTATGTGGTAAATCATTTAAACAAAAAGCATCATTATTTGTACATAAACGTTCACATAAAAATTATTTTCCATTTAAATGTAATTATTGTAATCAAGGTTTTCGTACAAAACCACCATTAATGGTACATATAACACGTCATACCGGTGAAAAACCATATAAATGTGAAACGTGTGGTCGTTGTTTTCGTATTAAATATGAATTGAAACGGCATCGTTTAATACATTCAGATGAGAAACCATTTCATTGTACAATATGCGGTTTGAATTTTAGACAAAAACGTTATTTAAGAAATCATATGAAATCTAATCATAGTTTAGTAAATGTTTAGAGAAATACAATAACAATATGTGATTTGTAATTATAGGAAAAACTCATTAATTATTATTTTAGCATAGTTAGTACAGATAATCCTGCCTAATTTAAATAGGTTTTTTTTTACTAAATAGTTTACTGTAATCTCAATAATAAAGCAAACTATATAGAATTGTATTATTATTATCTCAAGAAAACCTACAGTACTTATGTCAGTCATGTTGATTGGCTCAAGATCTTTCTTATAAAGCTGGACATAACGTTAAGCCACCTGAATAACCTTTACGCAGTTTAACTTGGCGAAGTCCTCATATACAACTGGAACTACTGTCAACAACTAAGAAAATATTGACAGCAATAGAAATGAAAACGCTCAAAGGCAATAAAGGAACTATATTTAGTGATAGAGTAAGGAATTGGAGAGATTATGTAGAATGAACAGGTGTAGAACTGTTAGGGAAGAATGATACAAAAGCCTGATGGTTGCCGCCAGTTAGGAAACTCACAAAGAGATGATCCACTTCTATGTATTCTAAGAGGCTTGTAAAAACAAGAACAATAGGACTTGTTAGAAGAAAGAGAAGAAGAGCTTGAAAGTAGAAAAGTCGAGATTTATTTATAAAATCTTAGAAATTCTAAAACAACAATACTCTAGAAATATAACAGAGGAAATTGTTCTACAAAGTCTCAATTGTTATCTACTGTTTTATTGAATGCAAGCTTGAAATTAGAGGTAAAATAATAGGGCAATAAATGCCGTTCAATTATCTGAGAATTAAGGTAACCATCCAAGTGAAAAGAGCAGCTATTGCTTCAGGAACACTAAGAGATATAGCTTGGAGTCTGGAGAAATAATCATTCGAAAATAGGAACCAAAACAAGAATACACAAGAGCGGCGTATGCTTGATGCTAAGAAGTCGTCCATAAACCATGTAATGCTGTTGAGGGGGTCATAGGGTGACCACCAAAGTCTGCATGGCGTTACCAGGTGGAGGATGGGCTAATTATTATTGTTACATCACACTATTTCTTCTCACGAAAAGTTGATAGTGACGGCTACCAGATACTAACAAAATTAAGAAATGAATCCAGGACATTGTAAGATTAAAGGGGGGGAAGAAAGGAAAAACTGGAACCTGAATCGATGACATTAGATAAGTAAAAGTGATACGTGATAATAAATCACAGAGAACCAGGCGCCTGAAAAGAACTCTCACGAGAATAGCTTCCAGTAAAATACAGGCGGAAGGCCTAACGTTAGAAGAAGAAAATCCTTGTACAACAAGGGACATGCGACCGTGTATCTCGTATATTCCGAATCGAATATCCTTCAACTAACGATAAGAGAATTAAGCACAAAAGTGATCCATTAAGCGCTTAATAAAATTTTCGTTTTTATAATCATGTTTCCTCTAGTTATAAAATGGAAATAGCAGTTTTTTTCTTTGAAATTTTTCAAACGTAGCCAGTTTGTTTCGTTTAACACGAATTGGCATAACAAGACATTTTTTAGGCATCTAAAGCTAGGCATTCACAGTCCAATCTGTAGGCAACGCCGCCAAGAGCCAGACTGGGCCCCGGTAAAATTCTTCATACGGGCCCAAAAAATGACGTTACATTACAGTTACAACGATGCCAGGGGATCGACATTCCGGGCCCCGGTAATTTGTACCGGCTGTACCCCCCTCTTGTCGGGCCTGTCTGTAGGACTACACTTGCTCCGATCCTTCGTGTCGGGCTTGAAGGATGGTAACGGACTGCCAAATCAGTTGTTGGTTCGTGAGTGGAGAAATCATCTACAAATCTTACAAACTTTTTGAAAAATCCGGATAAACCACAAGATGGGTTGGTTGGTTGGAATAGTTAGTTGGATCCGTTGTGGGAGTGTGAGTGATCGCAAACTGTAGTCCTACAACAGATTGGACTGTAAATAGCTTAACGTCCGTGTTATATGGACATCATATCTGTATTTTGACTGCATTATTAATAAACGTTTTTTTTCTTCTATTTTACAGATTAGTAACAATTTTGGATGAAAGTTCGATTGATGATAATTTATTAACATTAAAACAGAATGCACCAATCACATATAAATGTGAATATTGTGAAACAATATTTGATAATCAAACCAAACTAGATAAGCATATAGTTCATCATAAATCGATACGTAAAATCAAATCTAAACCATTAATAACTAAATTACCAAAACCATTAGACATTAATTTACAATCGAATAAAAATAATAATAATACTGATGATTTTAATAATGATGATGATGATGATGATGATGATAAGGTAGAATCAAATGAGGAATTTGATAAATTTGCCAATCTAACAACAAAAATGTGTATAAAATGCAATATAATATTTCGTACGAAAACATTATTAAAAAAACATGTTTACGATAAACATAATATTAAATTGAAACGTTCTAGACGTAAAAAATCAGAAATTATACCGAAATTCTTTTGTGATTTATGCGAGAAAGGTTTTACACGAAAATCAGATATGGAGAAACATAAAAAATTGAAACATTTCGAAAATGATCAAAATTCAATAACAACAAATACCACCTTAACAACAACAACAAAATCGAAAAATTACGAAATTATAAAACGTTGCAAAATCACTGATATCGAAGATGGTCGAATTTATTATAAATGTGATCAATGTTCACGTATTTTCAAACAATCTTATAATATGATACGTCATCGTACAATCCATACAGGTGTACGTTCGTATTGTTGTCATTTATGTGGTAAAAGTTTTCGTATGTCGAATGGTTTAAGTCGACATATAAACGAACATCATTTAGGTATTAAAAAATATAAATGTGATATTTGTATGAAACGATTTTGTTCACGTGCTACATTCGATGAACATTTAAATATACATACCGGTGATCGTCCATATGTTTGTGATATATGTGGTAAAACATTTCGACAAAAAGGTTCATTACATATACATAAAACCTTCCATACGGATAATTATCGTTTTAAATGTGATATATGTGAGAAGAAATTCCGTCGTAATCAAGAATTAAAACATCACAGTTGGATACATAGTGGACATAAACCGTATAAATGTGATAAATGTAATACGGGATTTCGTTGGAGGAATGATTTGAAACGACACCAAAAAGTACATGAGAAATCAACGATTGTTGTTGATGTGATTTGTCGTATATGTGGATCGAATTTTAGTCAAGAACGTTATTTGAAGGCACACATGAAGATCCATCCGAATATTGATGGATTTAAAGAGCAGGAAATCGGTATACCAAAGATTATCTAATAAAATTAAAATTTTTTTAATAAATAATTATAATAAAGCGTATATAATTTGCTCTGTTTTTGTTTCAAAAATATACAAAACATTCTTTAAATAAAATCAAATCTATCACATTCACTAAAAATTGTAAATTAATCAATTATTTATTCAATTAAAACCAATTAATCGATAAAAAGTTGTATGTATGAGTAATGATACATGTATAATAGCATATATAAACAAATATGGATATTTTAATATATTTAAAACTAATCACTCGGCTATTTTGACTGTACTACTTTGACTTTGTGTCGATTCTCTACCTAATGAACTACCAGGTGAATCGGCATTCTCATTTATAAGACGTTGTCGTTCACGATACATTGATACACGGATATTTTCCAATTGATGATAACGGCATAATTTCAATAATGCACAAACTGATAAACCTACCCATGTAGCAAATGAACCCCATACACCAAATTGGGCTGTACCTAATTCAATATAAAAATATGTCGTATTTATGCCATCTTGTTTATCAATAGCTTGACCTGCCGCCATTTCACATCTGAAACAATCAAATAATCAATCATCAATTCAATCTGTTTGGTGTACAAATGAGTTTTGAAGCGTTCTTTCAGTCCAGAGAAACATCAATAACGTTTCCTTAAACGTGAAGCAATTTCACAGGACGTAATCCTTTGACTGTAAAGTTTCCAACGGATTTCTTCATTCAGTTGTAGCGATTAGCATGAACGTTTTCATATACCTCCAGGAGTTCAACATTCTACACTTCCGGTGTAGTTGTTGCTTCACCGGGATCTTTTTTTCGCTTCGGATTGTTGACGTGAATGCATTTTATGTTTCCACAGGTTTACACATTTGATAATAGGGGCGTCCTTATTCTGCTGACTCAGTTCGATTGGTACCTGTTTCCTTGCAAAACATCATCTTCACGATCGCAGAGAAACTGTCACGTACTTTTGGATACAGCATTAACCCCCCAAAATAGATCAAATGTCCCCACAACTTATTTGTACACCTAATAATAATAGTAATAATGATCTTACGATGGGAAACGTTCAGTCATATTTTTGCACCATATCATAAAGCCTAATGTTATCATTAATGCAGCAATTATAGTCATACCACATAAGATAATTCCAGTTAAAACATCAATAAATGCTGATAAGAAACTACTATCTGTACCTTTATATACAAAAACAGATAATCTACAAATGGTTTACTATTATTTTTGAATAAATTATATAAAAAAGGTTGAAATTACCGATAAATTTGTACGATTGATACTAAACATAATACAACACCCACTAAAATCGTATAATTACAATAACATTGTGATGCCCAATTCACTAATAATTGACCATCAGTTTCTTGCCATTGTCCTGTTGAGAATAATAAACAATGTCCACTAAAAGTTAAACAATAATTATTTCCATAATTATAGAAAGTTTGGACAACGAACCGAAATTCATCTTGATGTAGACTCATAGGGACAACTATACATAATGATAAGATAAATGCGATAACATATCCACAAATTTGACTCAATAAAACAATATTACTTAAAGCCATTTCAATTGTTAAACAATTATTGTTTTAAAAGAATAAATTTATCCCAAAAATTACGAAACAAAAACATTGGCAACTTTGACATCTGTCACAAAATTGACAGTTATGTTGTACAGTGATACCGAAACAAAACAAATTTCAATTTATTTAAAAGAATAGT
>JAZBGY010001080.1:11393-29993 GCA_037414755.1 Lydus trimaculatus | reverse complement strand
TGAAAATTTCGAGGTGGTTTCTAACAAAACAAAGAAAATCAAAAGAAAATCTATGGAAGCAATTGATAATCCAGCTTTTGATGGAAATATGGGTGATTCCCCTACGAATTCTAATGGAAATTTTGAAATAATTCGTAATGACAATAAAAAGAAGAAGAAAATCAAAGAAACTACGATGAAAACGAAGAAAATCGTAAGAAGGAAATCTACAGAAAGTTTGGAAAATTCACCACAACAAACGATTTCTGTTAATGGAACAAAGAAGAAAATCGTAAGTAAGAAATCTACGGAAAATTCTCCTGAAAAGCAGAAGAAGAAGAAAAAGAAGAAAATCGTCGATAATCATGGTATCGATAATGTTGTTTTTAATGGAAATACACAAGAAAATTCAACAAATTTTGATAAAAATTATGAAGTTTCACGTAAAAATTTGAAAAATTCTAAAATACCGTTAGATAATCCGTGTTTTAATAATAATTTTGATTGCAGTGGATATTTAAATCAAACACCACCACCACCAGCAACAACAACAATAGGGGATGAGATTTGTTGTGATTTAATGTTAAATACAATAACAACACCAATATTAAAAACACCAACAACAACAAATCGTAATAATTTAAATAAAAAGAGTGTACGTTTTAGTGATAAGAATCAAAAACATATTATACCAAATAATGATGATATAGAAAAATTAAATGAATTAACTATAATTAATACAAAAATAATTAATAATAATTTAACGAAATTATCAAAACGTCTTGATGGTTTAGAAGCTGAAATTGAGAATGATATGAATCAAGCTAAATTAGAACAAATTAATAATAATAATAATGATAATAATAATAATAGTGGTGGTGTTGTTATTAAATTTAATAATAATGTTAAATGGGGTAGTGTACCTATATGGTTATTAAAAACAAAATGTAAAGCTAAATCATCATATAAACATTTAATTAAAGGTGATATTGTGGTTAATTTTAAAAATACGAATTTCGATCAAATCCAAGGTTATGGTAGTACTAGTAGTAATAGTAGTAGTAGTACTAGTACGAATGCACAGCAAAAAAATTAAAATTTTTGTTATTATCTACTTATATTTAATTTATTTTGATTTGATTTAATTATCATTGATTATTATTATTATTATTAAGAGACGATTGTACACACTTTAATAAATGAAATAATAAAGACTTTAGTTTGTTGTTAATTTCAAATATCCCGCTATAATAGGAGATGGTGTGAAGTAGTAGGAACCTTTAACTAATATCCATATTATTATTTTGATTGTTAATACTATCAAAAGATGGCACTGTTATTCAACCAAAATTTGGTTGTAAACTCGACTATATTATTATTATGCTAAATATCGACAAAAGATGGCGTTGTCATTTAAGCAAAATTTATTGAAATATGGTTATAAAATTCGATTTTGTATTAGGATGTGAGGAGAATATAACAGGTATTCGGCGTCTGTCCCTACCAATAAATGTTGTCAAAAGTAGGCACTGTCATTCTATCAAAATTTGCTGAAATTTGGTAGTAAACTTGAGTCTATGATTAGGATATTAGGAGATGGTAGGAGGTATTAGGAGCCTGTTACTATCACTATTATTATTATTTTTATTGGTACTGAAGATAGGCAAAAGATGGCACTGTCATTAGACCAAATTTTTTTGAAATTTCGTTGTAAAATTCGAATTTGTATCAGGATATTAGGAGATGGTAGGAGGTATTAGGAGCCTGTTACTATCACTATTATTATTATTATTTTTATTGGTACAATACATAGCGCTGTCATTTAACCAAAATTTATTAAAATGTAGTTGTAAAATTCGATTTTGTATCAGGATAGTAGAAGGAGATAGGAGGTATTAGGAGCCTGTTACTATCACTATTATTATTATTTTTGTTGGTACTAAAGATTGGCAAAAGATGGCGTTGTCATTTAACCAAAAATTATTGAAATTTCGTTGTAAAATTCGATTTTGTATCAGGATAATAGGAGGAGATAGGAGGTATTAGGAGCCTGTTATTTTTACTATTTTTATTGGTGATAAATATTGGCAAAAGTAGGCGCTGTCATTTAACCAAAAATTATTGAAATTTCGTTGTAAAACTAGATTTTGTATTAGGATATTAGGAGGAGGTAGGAGGTATTAGGAGCCTGTTACTATCACTATTATTATTATTTTTGTTGGTACTAAAGATTGGCAAAAGATGGCGCCGTCATTTAACCAGAAATTATTAAAATATGGTTGTAAAATTCGATTTTGTATCAGGATATTAGGAGATGGTAGGAGGTATTAGGAGCCTGTTACTATTATTATTATTTTTATTGGTGCTAAATATTGGCAAAAGATGGTGCTGTCTTTAACCAGAAATTATTAAAATATGGTTGTAAAATTCGATTTTGTATCAGGATAGTAGGAGGAGATAGGAGGTATTAGGAGCCTGTTACTATCACTATTATTATTATTTTGTTGGTACTAAATATTGGCAAAAGTAGGCGCTGTCATTTAACCAAAAATTATTGAAATTTCGTTGTAAAATTCGATTTTGTATCAGGATATTAGGAGATGGTAGGAGGTATTAGGAGCCTGTTACCATCACTATTATTATTATTTTTATTGGTACCAAAGATTAACAAAAGATGGCGCTGCCATTTAACCAAAATTTAATGAAATTTGGTTGTGAAATTCGAATTTGTATCAGGATATTAGGAAATGGTAGGAGGTATTAGGAGCCTGTTACTATCACTATTATTATTATTTTTATTGGTACTAAAGATAGCGCTGTCGTTTAAATTTCGTTGTAAAATTCGAATTTATATCAGGATATTAGGAGATGGTAGGAGGTATTAGGAGCCTGTTACTATTATTATTATTTTTATTGGTACTAAAGATTGGCAAAATTAGGCGCTGTAAACTAGGTGGCAATTTATTGTTGTTATTCTCAATTAATAAATTTTCAAAAATTATAACAATTATATAATTTATTCAAGCGTTAATAATAATAATAATAATAATACAAATATAATACAAAGATACAAGATAAGTATAATAATGAATTGCAGGAATGTTAGCTCTTTTGTCCACTGATCTTCTACAAAATTCCAAGTTGTCCCAACTGTAATTTAAACAATATTCACATTAAAATCAATAAACAAAACAAAAAAAATGAAAAAAAAAACCTTACCAATGTTTGTTTTTGTTGTTCTTTAGCAATAATCAATTCAGTTTGTTCTGGATCAAATTTACATACAGCTGCAATAACTTTAGCCAATATTAAACTTTCTTTACCTAACATATAATTTAATAAAATATTTTTTAAATATTCAATTTCTGTTGTATTTGTTTGTAATTCATTACAATGATTTAATGTAACAATTGTTTCATCTAATTTCAATTGTAATTTTTCATTTTGTTTTTGTAATTTATCCAATTCATATTCATAAAATTCAATTGATTTACGATTTGTATGATCTAATTGTTTATATTGTTGTAATTTATCATTTAATTTATTTAATTCATAATTTGGTAATGATTTTAATTGTTTTAATTCATTTTCTAATCGATTATTATTATTAATTAAGTCATTTAATTTAATTAATATTGATTGATTTTCATCATATAATTGATTATATTTTAATTGATAATCGTTTTGTTCATTTTGTTGTTGTAATTTTAATTTTATATCAACAATTTGTTGTAATAAATTTTGATTCTCATTTGTTAAATATTTATTATCATTTGTTATCTCTAAATTACGTTGTTCTAATTCATATTTTTCATGCTCAACTCTCTCTTTATTTTCCCTAATTGTTGTCAACTCCAATTCTAACTCATTTATGATTTTATTCAAATTTGGATGCTCTTCTAGCAATTTATGATTCGTTTCTGTTAATTGTTGGATTGTTTTCCGTTGATTTTCCAAATCTTGTATGAGTTGTTGATGTTCTTCTTGTTGTTTACCTTTATTCGCTCTAATTGTTGTCAATTCCAATTCTAACTCGTTTATTGTTTTGGTTAGATTTGAATGCTGCTCTTTCAATTCATCAATTTCTTGAACATGTTGTTGACGTTCTTCTACAAATTCGTGTTGTTGTTTCTCTACAATAATTCGTAATTTCTCTTCTAAATCGTATTTTTCTTGTTCAACTCTCTCTTTGTTTTCCCTAATTGTTTTTAACTCCAATTCTAATTCATTTATGGTTTTATGCAAATTTGAATGTTCCTCTTTCAATTCGTCAAATTTTGATTGTAAATTCAATTTTTCTTTCTCTAATTTTGTTAATTTCTTTTGATTTTCATTATTTAATTGTTGACAATCTACTAATTGTTTCTCCAAAGTTTGATTCGTTTCTGTTAATTGTTTGATTGTTTTCCGTTGATTTTCCAAGTCTTCAATAAGTTTGTTGAATTCATGCTGTTGTTTGTCTTCAACAAGCTTCAATTTCTGTTCTAATTCGTATTTTTCATGTTCAATCCTCCCTTTATTTTCCCTAATTGTTATTAACTCCAATTCTAACTCATTTATAGTTTTCTGTAAATTTGAATGTTCCTCTTTTAGTTGATTGTTTTCAATTGTTAAATTATCAAATTTTGATTGTAAATTCTGCTTTTCGTTGGTTTCCACAATTTCTTGCAATTTATGATTCGTTTCTGTTAATTGTTGAATTGTTTTTCGTTGATTTTCTAAATCTTGAATGAGTTTGGAACGTTCTTCTGTAAATTCGTGTTGTTGTTTGTCTTCAGTGAGTCGTAATTTATCTTCAGCAAGCTTCAATTTCTCTTCTAACTCGTATTTTTCGTGTTCAACTCTCTGTTTATTCTCCCTAATCGTTTTTAACTCCAAATCTAACTCATTTATAGTTTGACTCAAATTTAAATGCTCCTCTTTCAGTTGATTGTTCTCAATTGTTAAAGCTTCAAATTTTGATTGTAAATTCAGCTGTTCTTTCTCTAATTTTGTGATTTTCTTTTGATTTTCTTTATCCAACTGTTGGGAGTTTACCAATTGTTTATCCAAAGCTTCTGCAACTTCTTGCAATTTCTTATTTGCTTCTGTTAATTGTTTGATTGTTTTCCGTTCATTTTCCAAGTCTTCAACGAGTTTGTTGAATTCATGCTGTTGTTTGTCTTCAACAAGCTTCAATTTCTGTTCTAATTCGTATTTTTCATGCTCAATCCTCTCTTTATTGTCCCTAATTGTTATTAACTCTAATTCTAACTCCTTTATCGTTTTACTCAAATTTGGATGTTCCTCTTTCAGTTTATTATTCTCAATTGTTAATTCATCAAATTTTGATTGTAAATTCAACGTTTCTTTCTCTAATTTTGTCATTTTCTTTTGATTTTCTTTCTCCACCTGTTGAGAATCTATCAATTGTTTTTCCAAAGCTTCTACAACTTCTTGCAATTTATGATTCGTTTCTGTTAATTGTCGAATTGTTTTTCTCTCATTTTCCAAGTCTTGAATGAGTTTAGAACGCTCTTCTTCGAATTCATGCTGTTGTTTGTCTTCTACAAGCTTCAATTTCTGTTCTAAATCACATTTTTCGTGTTCAATCCTCTCTTTATTGTGCCTAATTGTTGTTAACTCCAATTCTAACTCATTTATGGTTTTCTGTAAATTTGGGTGCTCCTCTTTCAGTTGATTGTTCTCAATTGTTAATTGTTCAAATTTTGATTGTAAATTCAACGTTTCTTTCTCTAATTTCGTAATTTTCTTTTGATTTTCTTTATTCAACTGTTGGGAATCTGCTAATTGTTTTTCCAAAGTTTTCTCAACTTCTTGCAGTTTGTTATTCGTTTCTGTTAATTGTTGAACTGTCCTTCTCTGATTTTCCAAATCTTCAACGAGTTTAGAACGTTCTTCCTCGAATTCATGCTGTTGTTTGCCTTGTATCTGCTTCAATTTCTGTTCTAATTCGTATTTTTCATGTTCAATCCTCTCTTTATTTTCCTTAATTGTTGTTAACTCCAATTCTAACTCATTTATGGTTTTCTGTAAATTTGGATGCTCCTCTTTCAGTTGATTGTATTCAATTGTTAATTGTTCAAATTTTGATTGTAAATCCAACTTATCGATCTCTTGATTTTCTTTATTCAATTGTTGTGAATCTATCAATTGTTTTTCCAAAACTTCTACAACTTCTTGTAATTTCTTATTTGCTTCTGTTAATTGTTTAATTGTTTTTTGATGATTATCACGTTCTTTATTGAAATTTTCCAATTTTATTGTTAATAAATTATAAATATTTTGTAATTTCTTATCAATAAATATAAATTTATTATTTGTACATTTTAAATTATATTCTAAATTATTATTAACATTATCAATACAATCTTTATTATCAATAATTGTTATTAATTCTAATTCTAAATTATTAACAATTTGATTTAAATCAAATTGTTCATCTTTTAATTGTTGAATTGTTTTACGTTCATTTTCTAAATCTTCAGCAAGTTTTAAACGTTCTTGTTCAAATTCTTGTTTTAATTTCATTTCTAAATCATTATTTTCTTTAATAATTGTTGTTAATTGGTGATTTTCAATTTTTAATTGTTCTAATTTAGTTAAATCCGATTCATAATTTATTAATTTTGTATTTAATTGTTCTAAACGATCAATTAATTTTGTATTTTGTTGTTGTAAATTTTTCAATTCATAATTATCATTAATTGATTGTTTTAATTGATTTAATTCGATTTCTTTATTAATTAATTCATTATGTAAATCCATTTTATTTTGTGCTAATATTAAATTATTCTCTTTTTCACGTTCTAATAATAATTGTAATTGTTGTTCTAATTCATTGATTTTCGTCTGATAAACAATTGATTGTGCTTTTAATTCTTGTTGTTGTTGTTGTTGTTCTACTAGCGGTTGTGGTTGTTGTAATAAACCGATTTTCGTTTCTAAACTATCAATTTTCATTTGTTTCTCATCTAATTCATCCCTTAATACACTTTCTAAATGTTTTTTAGCATTTTGTTCTAATAGACATTGTTCTTTTAATTCATTACAACGTCTTATTGCTTTATCTTGTGTTTCAACTAATATCGATTTAATTTTATTCAATTCAAATTCTAAATCTTTATAATATTTTTTTAAATCTGTATAACGTCCACGATATTTATGATAACGTAATTGTATATTTTTATATGATTTATATAATTGTTCTTTTGTTAAATTTGTATTATATTGTTGATATTGCGATGATGTTATTGATAAATTATCATCAATTTCCGACATATCTGATTGATTTAAATCGTTATTAAACGTTAATAATGATGATGTTGGTTCATATTGTGGTAGAAATGATGATGAGATTGATGTATTAGAATTACGACGATCCATTGTTGTTGTTGTTGTTGTAGGTGATAGAGATACGTTTGAAAATTCCCCATCTACAGATGATGCATTTAAATCTATAAAAAAAAATTGTTTATTTATCATTAAAATCGATAATAAAAGATAGAATGATTAAACCGTCATCATCGATTGTGAAGAAATTCTCATTTGATGATGATTCTACCGAATTTTGTTGTTGTTGTTGTTGTTGTGGTTGTAGACGATCACTAACTGATTGTGTTAATTGTTGTAAACGTTGTGGTGAACTTTTTACTTCTTCTGTGATTTTTTCTTTTAATTTTTTAAACATTTTTACTATAAAATTAGAATTTTAATAAAAATAAACAAATAACCACCTTAATCTAACCTCAAAATGACGTGGTGACAGTGACAAATGATTTATACGCCATCTATTGATAGAATTTTTAATTAACTTCAAATTTCGTTTAACATCTTTTAATTTTTCGTTACAAATTCTGTTTTATTTCTAGAAAACCTGTAAGAATTATAAAAATATCACTAATATACGGTTTTGCGTTGTGTTTTGTGATTAATTGGAAAATTTTTAGGTTATAACCTAACCTATATAAACTTACATATATTTTTGTAAATTTTTTGATAACAACCCATTATTTATCAATTAAGATTCAATAAAAAGGTTCACTTTACAATTGTTTGTAGATAAATATTGATTTATGGATGAAAAACAATTAATTATCTAACATTTCTATTGTTGTTATTACTAAAACGCCATCTAGTGAATATTTGAAGTTTGACTACCATAAGTGACAATAGAAGAAAACTAAAATCACTAAATCTAAATTAAACATAATTAAACAGTGGCGTACATACTTCTTGCGAAATTAGGTATATGTCCCCAAGTTTATTTCAAGTATAAATTGAAACTAAACTAAATTAATTAGAAGAAGGGATTTATTGTAAGATATCGGTTTACAAACAATTAATACGCTGTACTGAATAAATATTGGTGTATATGCAATAGAACAAATCTTTATACAATTGCTAGTCCTTCGTTTTGTCCAATGTCAACGGACCTAATTGAGTATCGAAACAACCCTAATAGAAAAAAAGTGGGTGTGTTCATCTAAAATTCTTCTTTGGCATACTTTACAAAATTAAACGTTAATATTCATGGTAAAAATTCATACAAGTACCTATATAACGATAAAAGGAGCTGGAGCCGATGTATTTATTCTTTAATTTAGTCTAATAGAGACAGCGTGTTGGCAGTCTTTGGACAGAAGCCATATTATCTGGATAAACGCAGACTCCCCTTAACCCTAAGGGCTAACTTTGCGAAGCCTAAGGGCGCCATTGATCCAAAAACAAATCAGTTATATTAATATGGTTGATCTAATCAAAGCTTAATACAATATGTAATTAGGGTGTTAAATTGTTTTTATCCCAGGGTACTTAGATTTGTTGAAACAGTTATTCTGGATAAACTGAGAAGTGACGTTAGTTATAAAAGAGTATGCAAATATACAGTTGGCTCTATTTAACGGCTAACTTCATACAGTGGTTTTTCCATGCATTGTGCGCTTGCAACGTCCGTCACTAAGGAAAATCGATTGCAAAAGTGATAACACTGTTGCTGTGGTATTGTGTTCCAAACAAACCATAACATCCATATAACCTCACACAATGAAGTTGATTTGTTTTGAATTCAATACCATAGCAACACTGTCACCTGACCTCACACTTTCGCAGTCTATTTCACTCTCAATACCCCGAAAGAAGTATAACTTAAAAATTTTCCAAGCTATGTACTTTTAGGGACAGATAGCTTGTGTCGGGGCAGTCTTATTCTTTCTAACTGATTGTGAGTAACGTGTTGCCATAGACAACCAATCGGTAAAATTAGGTAGATTGTACTACTATATAATATGTGTTAGAAAGAGACAACTTGCCCCGGTGTGTACGAAATTTCACCGTTGTTTAGTATAGGGATTCGGAGTCCATGTATTATAAGTCCATGGGTCCGGTTCACTGTAACAAAATTACGGGCGGATCTGATGCCTTGCAAGCGTGACGTAATAGCCTGCGTGTTTGGCGTGGCCATGTTGATGCGTTCTAAACAAACCACTATAGAAATCCGTAGATCTTTTGAACACGTTTAACGGATCGACGGATCTGATCCTACGGACCAAATCCTTCAAAAAACGACAGATTTCTGTGCCACACACACGGAGAGATCCGTTCCGCAATCAGACTTGACCTGTTAATCCGCCACATTTCTCAGTTCTCCGTTAGTGGTCACCGTAAAGGATCGGGTTCGGCGGATCAAGTCCTTAGCGGATCGTGGGATCCTATAAAAAGTCCGCTTGTGTGCCCACCTATTATGTAGATAAATCCTGAGCTTAGTAGGTACGGTTCCAAGATTAGTACGTACGAAATAAACCATCACTTGGCTATACACAATAAAATTCTCTTTTTATTCTAGAATTTCAGGTTATAACTGAGAACTTAGTCAGGATTGAAACTAGTAGCATTTCTAGCATTGATGTCATTTGGTACGGTAACTCTTGGAGTCACGTATTTAAGAATTTTTGACATTTTTCTCTTGATCTGATTGCGTATTTAGCGCAAATTTTGCATTTTTGATACAAAATCTTTAGGAATTCTTGTTTGATTTGATAAAATTATTTTTTGTGCAATATCTTAGCCATGCAATTTTTGCTGATTTTAATAAAGTTATCGCAAAATTCTTGAATAGATTTGATTTTTGGGCATTTTTCGCTTATAGTTTGATAGAATTGGCGCAAATATCAAGCAAATCATGAAAAGTTTGGTTGTTAAAAAACATGGATTTAAATAGAAATGGACATTTTGAAAAAAGCTTAGAGTTTACCGACAGAGGAAAAACTTCAAATAAATCCATAATTGTTGTGATAAAATTATATGCGCCGCCACTGTGTATTACGTCACCAACCCCATAATTCTGACAATCAATACCAATATAACACCAAAAAAAACACTAAATTAAATTGAGGTTATGTTGTTTGGGAAATTTCCAGAATTTGATAACAATAAACAATAATAATGTCCGAATTGGTATCAAAATGTGTTTTACGTGTTGAAGTTGATAAGAATCGTTCGTTTTTCTCGTTTTTTTTAACAAAACTATTTATTATCAATGATTTGTAGGTGAAACTGATGGTGATGGTAGTACGCCAACAACAACAACAACAACAACAGATGATCAACGTAAATCACAAGAAATCTATGTTGAAACATTTCCAAGTCGTTTAGAAACACCACGTGATGATTGGGGTTTAATACCAATATCATCACGTGACCAACAAACCCAATTAAAAGATAATGAAAATCGTAAAAAATTCGATGAAATAAAAGATGATGAAATTGGTTTTTTTAGTGGTAATCCATTTGTTGAAATAACAAAAGGTATTTTGCATTTATATAAAGAAGATGTATTGAGTGATCGTCGTGAAGCATTAACATTATGTTTATTGGGTGTACCAACAACAATGACATGTCATGATTTATTAGCATTCACAGCACCATGTCATGCTGATATATCACATATACGTGTATTAAGAGATTCATCACCAAATCAATATATGACATTATTAACATTTCGTACACATGATACAGCAATGGAATTTTATTTAACATTTAACGGTACACCATATAATAGTTTGGAACCGGATATTATTTGTCATATTGTATGGGTATCGTGTATTGAATGGTCATTAGATGGTATACCACCACCTGGCCATACAGAATTACCAACATGTCCTGTATGTTTGGAACGTATGGATGAATCAGTTGATGGTGTATTAACAATATTATGTAATCATGCATTTCATGCAAATTGTTTGGAGAAATGGAGTGATTCAACATGTCCAGTATGTCGTTGTGTACAAAGTCCTGAACAAGTTGCAAATTCTGAATGTGAACAATGTTGTAAAAGTGGTGCAACCGCCTTATCACCAGATGCATTATGGATATGTTTGATATGTGGTAATATTGGTTGTGGACGTTATCAAGGTGGACATGCTGCATTACATTATCGTCAATCTGGTCATTGTTATGCATTACAATTGAGTTCATTACGTGTATGGGATTATAAAGGTGATAATTTCGTACATCGTTTATTACAAAATAAAGTTGATGGTAAATTGGTAGCATCTGATGGACCACCATCAGAAGCTGAATGTGCCCAAGAGAAGATGGATTCAGTACAATTAGAATTTACCTATTTATTAACATCACAATTAGATGAACAACGTTTATATTTTGAAGAGAAATTGAAAAAATTGGAACAACAATCAATCGAACAAATACAATATTTACAAAATAATAATCAATTATTAAATGAACAAATTTTAGATTTAAAACAACAATTCAATAATTGTATAAAAGATAAACAATTATTAGAGAAAAAATATCAACAACAAACAAATAAATTAACAATATGTTTGAATGAATTAAATGAAGAACGTCAATTAGGTAAAGCATTAAGAAATAATCAACAACAATGGCAAAATAAATTACAACAATTACAATTAGATAATGATACGAAAAATAATGAAATTACTGAATTAAAAGAACAAGTACGTGATTTAATGTTTTTTATTGATGCACAAAAAACAATTGAACAATCTACTGAACGTGATGATATAGCTGGTGGTACAATTACATTAAATACAAATCAACAAAATAATCGTAAACAACGTAAAAATAAGAAAAAGAAATAATATTGTTACGCCATTGGTCTCTCTATACTATATTTGTATTTATTACCAATTTAAATTGATTCTATCTAAATAAAGGTTTAGTGATTTTTGTTTTGTTTAGTTTTAATGTTGGTATCGTTTGTGTTTTATTGAGTACAATTAGGAATCGTTTATACCGACTGATTTTTGAAAAATTGATTAGTACTACTACCGGTTACTAGAGAACGTAAGTAAAGAAATTTAATATTTTCAAATAAATGCAGGCAACCAGTAATACTTTTTATTAATAATCCAAAGAAAACGTTTAATTCAGACGATTTTTGCTCTATTCTCTACTAGATGGCGATAGTTGTTCCAAATACAGGTGTGTGAATAATATCGTGTTATATATATGACGTCAATTATCTACCAACGCTAATTGTTTATATAACAAACAGGTGACAATAATTGATTTGTCTTATATGCAATTATAATTTATCTTCTGTTTTTTATCAGTCTAACTATATAATTAAATATTAGTATTACGAGATAATATTTTGATGGTCAAGGTTTTTTTGTTGATGTTGATGATGATAATAATCCATCAAAATTTATAAGAAATTATAATAAAAATGTAAATCTACAACGTCGTCAAACTTTTGTAAAAATTAATGGAAAATATCAAGGTCTGACATTTTTGTGTGTATTTTCGGTAAATTTTGAAAAATTTCTTATTGATTATATTGTTAATAATTATTGTTTAATAAATAACACATAATATATCAAATATTTAATTGAAATTAACATAAAATAGTAATATGATATGTATAGTTAATTTGTTTATAATCGGTCGACTTGACTCGTAACTTATTAGAGATCACATTGATCGTAATGTGCTGTGATGGGAATATCGCTTTCCCTGAGGAATTTTTGATAATTGCCAATAGTATTGAAATCTTAAATATGGGCGGGGCTAAAAAACAATCAGTGGCGTCAATAAAATTTTAAAAATTTACATACAAATAAATACGAAATTAAAACAATTTATTATTAATTGAAAGTATCATACAATAATAATTAATTAATTAATTATTGTATGATACTTTCAATTGATAATAAATTGTTTTAATTTCGTATTTATAAACAAATTTAAAATCTATTCTCGGCGCTACTGAATGTCATTCTAAACAATCATGGCTGAAAGTTGAATACTATTGGCAATTATGCAAACCGTAGCCGCCTTAGTAGGCAGGTACGAAAACGAGCGATTTCTCCTCTCAGCCCGAAAATTGCGGCATTACTCTAGAAACAACTCTACTGTAGTTAAGTGGTGGGAGGCGCTAGTTGACGATAATAAAATAGATGGACTATACACACGATTCTATAGTGCACTACTTTCCATTGCCAACTTGATGATGATAAAAAGAATATGTTTTAATTCAAAAAGGAAGTATTGTTAGGAAGCTGTCATTGTAAATAAAAGTGACCTAGATTTTTAGGGTGAAGGTATTCTATTTCTCATCGTTGTTGTTTGTTGTTACTTTCAAGGTTTATTGTAAACACACACACAAATACACTTAAAAAAGACATACCTACCTACATCTAAAATGTAACGAACTTTGCCATTTTTATCAAAATTCTACTACGTATAAATTTAAAATTCCAGTAAAATAGAGAAGTCACAATAACAACAACAACAACAAAAAACTAGTAAATAATGTAGAATTTTGACGTAAAAATGTAAAAACCACACACGAATTAATCGTCAGAATTCATCTAAAATTGTTGTTTTGAATGTTGTTGTTTTTTTTTGAACAAATATTTCAACTATAAGGAAGCAATTAGTAACAAACAAAAACAGGGGGCATTTTTGATGGGATACATGATACATGTACATCATGTCTTTTTCATAGGTTATGATCACGCACGTTAAGCGCAACTAAAACGTGCTGCAATCGCAGCCTCTGTGCACCTATACAGAAATTCATAAATCGATAAACGTGCAGACATAGACGCGTTGCAACTGCTGTATTGCAAAGTGATAATCGCGTGCGTTTGTAGTGCTTTTCCCGCTCGTATCTATCAATACAAAACACAAAAAATCTTATAGATAACGATATTTTTACGCAATGCAAACGCACGTTTCAGGAACGCGCGTATAGAGTGCGTGTGCATACGACCTTAGATTCGTAGTAAGTTGAAGTTAACGTTAACTGGATATATTTTGGGGGTGGTTTTTTATGGTATTTCCTATAGATTTTCAATTATTTATGATTGGCTGCCATTCAAATTTGATCATTTAATTTAAGTGAAATGAAGGGGTATAGTTTTCGATGGAATTTTCAATATATCGATTTTATCTATAAAATCACACAAGAAATATAGGGTAGTCTTTGTAATAACAACCAAACAAATAGACTACGAAATTGTGACGTCAAATGACAGTGTTGCTATGGTATTGCGTTCCAATAAACAAATCAACTTTATTAAGTGAGGTTATATATGGATGTGTTGATTTGTTTGGAACTCAATACCATAGCAACACTATCACATGACTTCATCAGTTACGCGGTCTATTCAAATCTATGATTTATATTCTGTTAATTAATGGAGAAACACATATTTTCTATCTTTATCGTAGGTTATGTAGAAACATTACAATTTCAATTAGTAAGAGAGAGATAATTTGGTAAGTTAACTTACAAAAAAAGATTAAAAATCCTAGAAGTGATTAGAAAAGGTGTATAGCTTCTATATATTTCCTTTCAATCCGGAAAGGTCGCCAAGAGACTGGATCCCGGTACATTCTTCTACGGTTCCCAAAAAAAGACGTCTCATTACAATTACAAAGACCTTTCCGGGATCCCAGAATACCCCAAACCCGGATAATTTGTACCGGTTGTACCCACGTACTTGTCGGACTTGCAACCCGGATCAAAGCCAGCGACGGAGCTAGGCGTTTTATCAGTGTGGAGGAAAATTCTCGTTTGGTGCCTTTCAGTTTTTGTTTTTCACGATTCAATTTTGGCGTCCCTTCTCACCCAATACCTTTAGAGCAATCCTTCTACTCGCTCTATCTCAAGGCCGGCCCTGACGAAAGCTATAAGAATGCCCCTTTTTCGGATAGTTTCTCCTAGGTTTCTGTATATAGACGGCAATAATTTCAACTACATTGGAAATCTTTATACGTTCTACATTATTACCTTTTCTACAACTTTATAAGATTGATGCTTTTAGGGGTAGTTTCCTGTGGCATACCCACTAGAATAAGCCGTCAATGTACCACTTTACTAATAAAGAGCTAAATTTGTAGATATCTTTTTTTGATTCGCTGCAATTATACAAACCGCTGGGCGCCCCAAAATTTGGACAACCCTTTGCGACACACCACACGCACAATTAGTATGATCCGGTACTGTAAAATAATAATAATAATAATAATAATAACAATTTTGTTAATATGAATTAGTATTCATTAGTATTCAATCTTTTTTTTTTGTGCCAATATTAAGGAATTTTTATTAAGAAATCATCAAAAGAGATAAGAAATTCGGAATCCCCAAAATGATGATAAAATTGTTGTTGATGATCATGATGATTATTGTAAATATGGAATGCGGATAAACATAATGACGTCATATGTTGCTATATATATATATAAAACGAAACATCCAACCATCACTAACTAACAGTGTTATTCTAACTCTCTGTGTGTAAAGTTTACTCTTCGATTTAAACAAAAAAAAATAATTTAAAAAAATGCAAACAACAGTGAATATAAAAATGTTGTGGTGGTTGCAAACAGTTTTAATTAATTTAATTTTAATTAATTCAATCAACGCATCCGCTATACCAATGTGGGAATATTTAAGTAAACAAGAAAAAGTAATTATTTCGTTTGTTTTTTTATCAATTATTTTGTTATTAATTAATTAATTAATTGTTAAAATTTAGATGTCGTATCTATATTCGACGTTTACAAATCAAGTTGACGAATATTGTAAACACGTCCAAATGAAGAACTGTTATCAGGAATTATTAAAATACGGTCTTGGTCGTTTGAAAGATATGTCTGAAGAATATCTAGATACCATGGATCCTTATCAACGTAATGCTAACGATATAAGTAAGTTGTATTTGTAAAAAAAATGTCGTGTACCAACTCTAACAACAAATATTAATTTTACAGTCTGGGATTCAATGATGAAAGGTCATGAAATGATGAATAATTCTCATAAATCATCAACAACAACAACAACAACACCAAAACCGAACAGTTACGAGGACGATACATTCAATGATGATAATGATGGTTATCAAGGTGCAGCATCTGCACGTATCGATACGTTTTATCCGAGTGTAGTACTAGCACCAGCCCCATCAAAAAATCATCTATCTGGTATTAATGTTGGTAAACCACAATATTATCCGACATATCCACATAATTTTCAATATCATCCAAAATTAACAACAACAACAAGTAGACCGACTATTAGTCAAATACCTGTAATTGGACCGATGGTTGTTAGGGTTTATCCAGATGGTCGGCCAGTTAATGAACCTAAATACACATTACCACAAGATGATGATTTACGACAATATCAAATGTCACATATACAAATACCGAATTTTTAATAACAACAACAACAACAACAACAACAACAAACAACAAAAAAACAACCAAATTTTTGTGATAGAATTGTGGTGATAATTTATTAATTATTTATATTTTGTGTGTATGTGTGCGCATGTGTTGTATCTGTATATAAATGTTTGTAATTTATTATTATTATTATTATTATTATTTGTTTTAATTTGTTATAATCACTATGTGAATTGTGATTTTTCCCAAATTCCATTGGGAAGAAACAAACTTTTTTTTTGTGATTGTAATTGTTTATATGTTTTTTTTTTTTGAATAAAATGCTTTCATTATAACTAATTTTGTTGTTGTTTTTTTTGTGTTTAATTAACAAAATCAGGTTAATTAGCTGTGAAACTTTTTAAAAATAAACAAATAAATAAATCTAGAACATGGCCTGAAATTTACTGATAAATTTTCACCTATGGTTCAATATTTTGTTACATACATAATAACGCACTATTGTTTATTGTTGTTAACCATGAACTAAAAAAAAATAAATAAATGACAATAATAATAATAAATTAACCCACCATTTGATTGTTTTGATTAATTGAGAGATTGACATAAAGGTCTAAAAGTTAACGTTTCATTATTATTATTTATTATTATTATTATTATTATTATTCAAAATACAAGGTTGCTTAGTACTCAGCAGTCTAATTCAGAGCCTAAGAACTGTACAAAAATCGTTATACCGAGAAGTGTTGATTTTTTTCTAGGTCCGATATGGTCACGTCCAGAAAAGTTCAAATCTGACAAGTGGAATTCGTCGAAATCATTCTAAATTATCCAATAATAATATAATAGTTCAGGGTTGTCTTAACGAATTTTTACACCCTAATTGATTCAACATTTCAATGTGTACTTGATTCGTTCTTGAACTTAACACAGTTAGCCCATAGGGTTAAGCGAGGGACGGAGACTAACCAAACTATCGCATTCGTGTATTTCTTTCAAATTCTGTAAAGTTCAATAGCTATAAGCCGTGAAATTTTTTTTTGTTTTTCAATTAATCGCACTGAACGTTTTGTATGCTTTATGAACGTAATATCCGGTTCGACGATTTTGGAATTGCCACCCTCTCCCAATGCCAAAAAAATTACGTTTCTATGTCAGTACAATGAAATCGGCGGGGTGTAATTCCGGATCGCACACTAGCCCAGGACTCGATAATTTCTACTGGCTGTACCTACTCCTTGCGGCGGCCCTGTCCTGCCTTATTTTATCGCCCCCAATCCATACTTCTAGCAGAGATTCCTGTGTATAATTGTTACTACCCTCTATGGTGTCTCTTCTCTAGTATATACAAACAGATGGTCAATCGTTCCATATTTTTCGCCACAAAGCCTACACTTGCAAAGTTTTGGTGAATAGGGCAGGCTCTTGTACTGCCAGTACTTCTATGTAGGGCCGCCAATAATGAGGCTGGGTCCCGGTAATGACGTTTTGTTATAATTTGTACCGGCTGTACTCTCTCCTGTCTATTAGATAATACTTTAGCATATTTTGAATGAATAGAGCGCTTCTGAACTTATCTCAGTTAGCCCCTAAGGTTAAGCAGAAGAGCTATCGTTGTGTTGTCAAGATAAAATGATTTTCGCATCCTATACACAAATCATTATCGTTATCTATATACATATGTCTTTTTTGGATAAACTGACCTAAAACTTCGACATAACCTCATTTTTAATAAAGATAAAAATAATTAATTATAAAGAGATATTTTGTTTATTTATTCTGTGTGTACAAATAGAACGATATATCTTTAACCATTCACTGAACTTATATGACTTTCACAACATATCGTGTTGTTCTTCTTTGACATTGATCTGTTAGAAATTTTCTAGATTATTTTCACTTTCTAACATGACTTTTCAACAATCATCATCATTAATA
>JAZBGY010001079.1:16793-30003 GCA_037414755.1 Lydus trimaculatus | reverse complement strand
CCGTTTACTGTTCTTGGATCACTGCTTCTTTATCGCGCAACTTTTTGTTGCCCAACTAAAATCTCCACGTGTATATATGACATCAGTATTAAGAAAAGAAAATTCATATTGCAATAAATCAGTAACAATTAGAAACTGCCCTGTTTTGTCCACTTGTCGTGATTGCGTTGAGTTGTTCGATTGAATCGAGCAACTTTCAGTTGCACAACAATTTTGCTGATTGAATACGATGCAATCTTGAGTTACTGCTTCTTTAAAGTCAAGCCAACCAAATCAAATATGATTGAGTATAAAACACGTCGGTAATTATTTCGTTCTACGATTATATGGTTTACTATAAATAATCTTGATGATGTTGCACTAATTGTACAGGGGCTACCCGATAAGTTTGATCTTTTAGAGAAACCTTACCAAATCAATGTTAGATTCTATAAGACCGAATTTTGCAGCTTAAAAAGAAAACTTAAAAATCATGATTTACAACAATCCAACATTTTTCTTTTGTAATTCGCAATAATTATAGACAATTATTTATAATAATAATATTAATTATGGAGGATAATGGTTTAATACGGATGAACATCTATTAATTTAGAAGTAGTTTAAGAATCAAAATGATTGAAATAATTCACTACAAACGTACATAATTCCCATCTTTATTTTATTAAATTTATTATTATTGTTGCTTTTTTTCTCTCCATTGTCTGTGATCCTTGAACAATGAACCATTACTTAATCGCAAAATTCAACGTTCAACAACAATCTACATATAAACTATAAATAATATAGAATTAATGATAAGAATATGCATTGATAAATATAAAATTTGTAGGTCTTCAGGAAACAGTGAAAGTTTCAAAATTTTTGCAAATTACCATAATTTTGATAATAGATTTTTATTAATAAATTCTATTTAAAAATAGCAATAAAATTGTTTAAAAGAAAAAGTAGAACAAATCGTGTAATTGGTAACGAAATGGAATACATAAAATACAAAATAATAATAATAGCGTGTTAAATATTGAAAGACTAATTTTTTTATTATTATTATTTATTATTATAAACAAACACTATTTAAAATATCATTTGTTTATCAGAATATGAAGAAGAGAAAAAATAGCGTGATTTGGTAAAATAGAAAGTTTGAAAATGCAACAGAAAATTGTATTTTTTTTTTGGAAAATTGTAAAGAAACCAATAAAATAAAAATAGAAAGCCCGCTACCGTCTTTAAAATTAATAGTTTCAAATCAACAACCACTAATTGAAATATTAAATAAAGTTATGAACTATAAAATTAATAGTTTCGTTGTTGTTTTTGTCCCCCTTATAGATCTCCAATTGGCAGCTGAACTTGGTAAAACTCTACTAGAACGCAATAAAGAACTTGAAGGCTCTTTACGCCAAAAACAGACAATCATCGATGACCAAAAACAAGAGATTGAAGTAAGTTTTAATTGAATTATCAAACGATTTATTAATTTTTATTTGATTTTACAGTATCTAACGAAACAAACAGCAGCATTACGTGAAGTCAGCGATTCTCGTTTACGTATTTACGAACAATTAGAAGTTAGTATACAGGATTTAGAACGACAAAATCATCGTTTAGTACTCGATAATTCATCTAGTAAAAAACATATAAAAACACAAACAACAACAATCGAAAATTTAGAATTGAAATGTGAAGAATTACAAACAACAATCGATGAATTACGATTACAACTAGATTTGTATAAAAGACGATCATCGCGTATTTCTGATCAACACCAACCACCACCGACTGCCACAATTGTTTTAAAATCAATAGATAAAAATTGTAGTAGTGATAATGAGACTGAAATATGTCCTGAAGATAAGGAACAACAACAACAACAACAAGATAACGATAATAAAATGCCATCACCAATTACGAAAAAGACTGAAGAAACAACCCAACCGGTGACAGATGATGAGATGATTGATGAAAATGTTGAACAAATCACACAATTAATGGCACAATTAAGAGAAAGTAAAACACAATCGAGTCGTGATCAACGTCGTATTAACGAATTAGAAGAACAATTATCAATGTTGATACAACAAAATCAAGTATTAGAGAATCAAGTGATACAATTACATCATAGTCATGATGATGAGAAGAGCATGTACGATGAACTCAATACCCTTGAAGAAGTCAGGTAATTCATCAATTCATTTATAATTATTTACAATTAAAACTAACTGTTTTATCATTAAATTGTAGGAAAGGGCAGATGTGCAGTAGATGCCTTCGTAATATCGATAAATCTGATGATTTAATTGAAGATGATGATGATTCAAGTATGCTTGATGAATTGATGGTGACATCACAACATCGAGCTTCATTTACTATGGATATTCAGGTAAATCCTGATCTTGTTAGGCATCTGGGCTTTTTTGCTTTACGCGAATGTTTCTTGTAATTTTCCTGTAAGAATTGTTTATAATTTTGGCTCGGTTATGGGTTAACAATAAATGTTTTATTTTTTCTTCTTCTTTTGTTTTGTTTTATTTCTATGTGGTGGTTGGTGGAGAAGCTTGGCGTTTATTTCGTTTGTTCTCTTTCAAACGGTGCATGTTTTAGTTGTTTGTTTTCTACAGGGCGAACCAGTCCTTCAGGATATACTCCATAGTGAGATGTCCATGTTATGGATGTCGCCCACAGCATCTCTATTATCAATATTGATTGATTTCTTAATCTACATCAGAGATTTTTATTTTATACCGTTTTTATACAAACCTATCAAATTACCATTTTTATTGATACACTACTGTTTAAAGCACAAGTTACACTGAACTATATTGAGGTATGTAAGTTTTATTTTATGATTTTATCGGAGTTGCATGGCTGTATATTTATTTATTTAATTTAGAGCTTCAGCTGTGCTATTTTATATAATTTAGCAACTTTCTTATCGACTGTTATAAATGTGGATGAATTTACAGGAATCCACACCGAAAACCTCAACACCTGGTAAAAAAGAAACTGGTCATCTGTATAAAGATTTGGTAGAGAAATATGAAGCATTATTAGAAGTACATCGACAACCGACGCGTAATAATCAAAAACACAATAAAGATCTATCATTACAAGAAGAATTACAAATATCTGGTGATTTTACTACAAATATTAAAGATACAGATGATGAAAGTGGTCATGGTGATAGTCTTAAACCAGAAAAACAACCCACTAATACTAACAATAATAATAATAATAATAATAATAACAACAAGATACGTCAAGCTGTGTCACATACACCGACAGATTTTTCAGAAACTGAAACCAGTTCATCAGGCTTCTCAGATGAAACTTCAAATAAATCAACACAAACTGAGGATCGTGGTTCATTCTTTTGTACAATTGCAGATGGTGATGATTGTAAATTTTCGATATATGATGATACAAGTCCTGTAACAAGTCGTTTTAAAAATCGTCCAGAATATCAGCAATTATTCAAAGAGATCTTTACAGTATTGAAGAATACAACAGAACAACAACAACAAGAATCCGATGAGAAAATTGAAAAATCTAGTGAAGTTGTTGATAATGAAACAAATCAACAACAACAACATGATTTTATTAATCAATACGATGAAGATTCACAAAGTATTATATCATCAACAATGTCCGAATTATCATTATCACAAAATGAACCAACAACAATTATTGAAAATATAATACAAAGTCAAAATCAACCAATACCAGAACCGGAAATTTGTTCAACAACTACTACAACAATTGCACAAACAACAAAAGATGAACGTGTATTACGTCCATTAGTACGTCAACCACTTGAATATTTATCTGTTGAAGTTCGGAAACGTTCATCGTCCAGACGTAAACATAAATATCAACAAGATCGTTCCGATTCACCAGTAACACATATTATTGGTAGTCCGAAGATCTGTTATACGAATCGTCCCTCGTCCGGACGTAGACGTGGCCGGAATGATACAGCAACAAATCAACCAGTACAACAAAAAATTCAAGAAATCGATACTACTACTACTACTACTACGAGTACAGCTTGGAATGGTAATACGCTACAATTCTGGTCGACAACGAATCGTAATTTAACAGCATCACCAACACCTAGTCAAGGTAGTGGTAAAGTATGTTTTGAATTTCGACCAAGTTCAGCCAGTCAGGATTTGCACAAATTGAAAAAATTAGATCTGTCCTATGCTCAAGTATTACGGAATTCTGATAATAAAAAGAAACACCACAACAGACATAACAAGAAATAAGGAGTCTTTTATGTGTTCTTATTGTAAATATTCGATTTTCTATTTCGTTGTAGTTTGTACAGTAATTTCTTCTTTATTTACCTGTAATTATAATTTTTTTTAAAAAATGTAGTAGATGTGTGCCAATTCCTTTAATTTAAGCGATACACACAACAGTTGACAAAAACCATAATCTAAAGGCTTCGGAATTATAAAATTTTTACTCCTAAGGAATGGAAAATGTATTAAATTTCAATAAAAATTATATAAACTTAAAATTAGTTTCATTTACAAAAACAAACAAAATACAATCTTTAATTAAAACTAACGATTATATTTACAATAGAAATTAATAAACTTTAGGTACATGGCAGTAAAAGTAATAAAATGGAAAAATATTACACAACTGAATTTATTTGTTGTTGTTATTGAAATAAGCAACAATTCTGAATGTGATTTTATCTAAAACAACGATCTGAGATTCTAATGAGATCAGGATCGCAAAAATTTCAAAACAGACTAGGCGATCCAACCGACGAAATCACACCCAAAACCAAACCAATACATATGAAACAATGTAAAAACTGTAATGCGAGATAGAATAGAAATGAAAAAACAATAAATATCTTCAGTCTCCTTAAGAACTCTTCCTATAATAAGATATAAGTATAAAAAAAAATGATTAGAATTAACATTGGAAAATTATATTCGTACAGGATTAGAGGGGAAATCTTCTGTTAATATTGCTGAGAATAATTTGAAAAATTGCTTATTTTAGATTTCAAAATAATAATAATAATAATAAAAATAGTCATCAATTACGCTCAACGTAATTAAAAACGCATAAAATCTACATTTTAATTCAAAAAATTTTTGTCATGCCGTTCCATCTACAGGGTTGGTCAAATATCTCAGGATTTGGTAAAGCTAAAGATCTGATTTTTTGGATATTGTAGTTTTAAGTTATGATCTATTACTCCAGACGATTTTGGTAAACTTGGCACGTCCGGTTCGACCGGAAGTAACTATCAACTTGCTTATTTCAAATAGAATGGTATATTTTTTTTGTGCATTTTTGAGTTCTACTGAATTAGGGTTCCCTACACTCAACTATAGCCGTTTGTGAGATATTTCAATTTTTTTATCTTAAAAAATATCTTTGATACCCTAAATCTGAGTAGTTTTAAGAGTAGTACCTTACTTTATCTTAGTATGAAATAACCAACTTTTACTCGGAAATGAAATTAATTTTTGAAATATCGACTCTCGTTAAATCACAAAGTTTAATGAAAATGAAAACAGAAAAAACTGTAATATCTCACAAATAATTATAGTTAGGTGTAGGGAACCCTAATACAGTATAATCAAAAAAATATATAGCATTCTATTTAAAATAAGCAAGTTGACAGCGACTTCCGGTTGATGCGGAAGTGCCAAGTTCACCAAAACACCCTAGATCAATAGATCATAACTGAAGTTTACTATCTGGAAAAATTCAGATTTTTAACTCCACGGAATTTGGAGATATTTGACCGTTCCGGGACTTTTGCCCAACCCTGTATATTATCAATATATTTCATAACTATATAACTATAGATAAAATGTAGAAAACATTATATAGCAACCTGGACAAGTATTGGCCGACTTTACTTTTTCAAATATGGAAATTATCACAATTTTACAATAGGTACACTACCGACTATTACAATAATAATAATAATAATAATAATAATAAACACCAAATTAGGTCATTTATAAAAGAAGCACAAGACCTACATTTGATTAATGCTGTTATTGAGAAAATTCACAAAATTTTATAGACAACTATCAGGATGTTGACTTTGTGATTTACGTGATTTACCAACAGTTTTCGTTTGATCAGTTGTTTTAACTTGATCAATACTCATTTTTCTTGGATTACCCAATGTAACTAATGCACTAGCAATAGCTAAACCGGCTGATTGACCTTTTACTGTATAAGATTGATTACCAGTTGGTAAACGTACTAAAAGACTTAATACAGCTGCACGATTACCATAACATGGTTCTAATGCTATTGGACTTGGTGAATCACGTTTTTTACGTTGTTGTTGTTGTTTATTATTATTATCAATTATTGTTGTTATACTATTATTATCATCTGTATCTTTTATTTCTAATTCAACTAATACTTGTGAGAATGGACGTGATGCCATTTGTTCCATTTCAACAAATAAACGTTGACGACGTCGATAAATATCATAACGTTGTTTCACTTTCCATACAATAGCTGCTACTAGCAATAATAGAAGGAAACATCTGCAAATTTTTCGTCAAAATTAATACAAAATTTTCCTATAAAAATCAACAATACAACTTACAATGAAAATGTCATAAAGAATTGTTTTAAATTCAATTTTGGATATTGTGAGAATGATATTTGTATCCATAATGGTGGTTGAAAATCATATACATAAACATAAAATGTTGTTAATGTTATATTATCTTCAACACCAAAATTATATTCAGATTTAACAAATCTTGAACGAAATGTTGTACAATTATAATCTTCATATATTGGTTTTTCATCTTTTGAATTACCACGACGTATTGTTATATTCATTTTGGCTAATACTGAACATTGTATAGAAAAATCAGCATCAATATCAGCTTTAACTGGTGAATTACGAAAATTAATTTGTGTATAATGACGATCCTCTTTTTTCGATAAATTAAATGTAAATTGATAATCGATAGTTAAATCATCTACAAAATTATCAAAATTAAATAATTAATTAATTAATTATTAATAGATTAATAAATACAATAACATGAATCTTTTTTAATTGGATCCGATGTATAATGATTTGTAGCATCACATTTCTCACAATGATCACCAATTAAACCTTTTGTTGTACAATAACATTTACCAGTTTCTGGATGACAATGTGTAGCATGATTATTACATTCACACAATTGACATTTACCACCATTTACCGGATTACCCCAATAACCTTTTATACAATGTTCACATTGATTACCAGTTGTTAAATTATTACATGGCATACAAATACTTGTATTACCAATACAACTAGCATGACCATTACATTGACATATTGGACATGTTGTGAAATGCCAACGATCCGGTGGACATGTACTTGATGGTAAAGAATGTGTATGTAATGTTGGCCCTTTACAATAACAGAAAAAATTAACAATTACAATTCAATAAAATCAATGATTGGGGGGAAAAAATTACCAGCATAACCGCCCGGCATACATTTGCCTAAACCAGTTTTTGAACCATCATCACACCAACCACATGCTGGATCATCACGACATTTAGCACATGTTGAATAAAAACTACATTGTGAATGTTCATTTGTACCACGTGTACGACATTTATTACCAACTGTTGTCCATTCACGACATTGTCCATATGGAAAACTAGCTGTATATGCATTTTTATCAACACATCTACCTTCATTTTGACACCATATACATTCTTCTTGTGTACAATTTAAACATGATGTATATTCTGAACATACTTTTTGACATTCACGTGGTTCAGCAGCTTCTGGTGATATTGTTGTTTGTTTTGCATTTTGTGGATGTGTTATACATTTAGCATGCTCAAAACCCCAACTAAAAAAAAATTAAAAAAAAACAATTATCATCATAAATTACTCATGAATAAAAATACGATTTTGAACTTCCATTGTGGACCGTTAAGAACGAGGCTAGGTTCCGGTAAAATTCTTCCATGGGTCCCGAAAAATGAGTTTCATTATAGTTTGAACGACTTCTGGGGGGGTCATTCCAGGTACACTCTGGACCCCGGTAATTTGTACCGACGACTCTACCACCCTGTCATTGTCGACTTGTTTTTTTGGAATAATTACAAAGTTGAAATAATAAGAAACAATAGTTATTCTGGTGGGTCTGTAGACAAAATTATCAAGAGATTGAAGCAGACTAAACACCACAATCGAGGAGTAATAATAAAACCGACACTAGCAACCCCGTACATAAAGGGTATTTCAAAGAAGACACTTGACAGAAAGAACTGCGTATACAGAGGACATTGTCAATGTGGATCAACGTATTAGAGGAGACCAAAAGACTGCTGCACATGATACTGAAAGAACATGAAAGGACAAACTAAAAATCAGCCTTAACATAATACTGATAGGAGACTCAGCATATCATCCGGTGGTCTGAATGGTCCTATGTCAAGCCGGATTCCCACAGCGTGTGTATTGGCGAGCCTAGCTTGTGAAATGGCTGGCGCACCCATTCCAACGACGCGTAATTTGGCGAGCCACGAGCCAGACTTGGCAAACCACAAGACAGGCTCGTCACACAACAATCCAGGCTTGTGGCTCGCTAAATCACGCGCCCTGGGATCCCGACTTAAGAAGACACACTATAAAAAGAAAGAAAATAGGTGGTATACAGACTTGGCGTTTCTAATACGAACATAGGAAAAATAGCAACACATCGCACACTATTAAGGGTTTCGCATAAGTTGGAATGGGATAAACAGAAAATAAACGACCAGACGTCTAAGAACTCCAACTATTGATAACTTTCAACATCAGCGGACATATGTAACAGACAAAGATCTAAGTAGATTAATATTCTCAGTCAAACACCACTTATTTTCTGTTTATCTCATTCTAACTTATGCGAAACCCCTAATAGAGTAGATGGTACAGCTATTTTACCTATGTTCGTATTAGAAACACCAAATCTGTATACATCAACTACAACCAAAATATATTAAGTCATCCATGGGTTGAGATACACAATGTTTGGGAAATTCTCCTAGACAAAACAATCAAATTCAAATTAACACCGGACCCGATTGCAACAACTCACAGTGTAACATTCGACTGAACCGTCTCAGCTTAACAAACTCACATCAGTATATACAGACCTGACGTTTTTAATACGAACATGTATAAAACTACTACAGCACCGCCAATTCTTAAAGGTTTCGTATAAGTTGGAATTAGATAAACAAAAAATAAACGGTCAGACGTCTAAGAACTCCAACTATAGACAACATTCAGCCATAAACATTGCTATCTTTGTCAATATATACAGGCTGAGACTGTGTTCATCTAGGAACATAGGAGAAACTACAAGAATCACGACAGTCTTATAGCTTTCGTCTGAACTGAAAAGGTACTGACCCTTAAAACTGTCTTATGTCACTAGATGAAATGTCTACCTGTATGTACAGGGTGTCTTATTTTCGATGGTATTTCAGGTAAACTCCTATAAGTAGTTATTCGTCAAAATAACTGATGGCACATTTTAGTGCTACTTTTTCATGAGTAATCAGATGGTGTCGTCAGATTTTTGCAATGTTCTTTTGTTTTTGAGTTATTCAACTTTTTTGACTTTTCCACTATTTTGAAAATGCTTTATATCTTGTATGCTTTCAAAAAAAATCGGAACAATTTTAATTTTACCACTAACTTACACAATGTTGGAAGAAACACCACTAATATTCAATATTCGCAATGAATGACTATTGTTTTGAAATAAACAAAAACGCTGAGATCTGCAAACTTATTTCAAGTTTGATAAACACGTATTATCACTGAACTTCTTTTATTTATGAATGGGATTGCTTTTTAAATCACGATATTTTCTCAATTTTGTCGAATTGTTTTTAAGGCAAATGAAAAATTTTGAAAGAGGAAAGAATGTTTTCTTATTCAGTCTATTCAGAATATTCAGTATTAGTGGTGTTTCTTTCAACGGGTAATTTTTCTAATTTGTGAAGGAATTCAAAACTTTTTTATGGAAATAGATTCCTTAGATCCTGCCCTCTAAATTCTTGAAAAAAGTTTCTAAATTAATGCATAAATAAGGCAGTTATGGAGGTGTTCTTATTTACGTGGGACAGCCTGTATATTTGGAATCACAAAAAAAGAAGCAATTTAATGAGCAAAACGGTAAAACTTACTCTAAAATAGATAAGACAGATAAAATCTGCGTCAAAAACTGTATCAGAAGCAACGAGAATTTTCCCAATTTTCTTATAAGTATGCAAGATACAGAGCATCATCAAAAAACTTTAATAACTCAGAAACAAAAGAACATCGCGGGAATCTGTTTCCACCATCTGATTAGTCATAAAAAAAGTAGCTCGAGAATGTGGCATCAGTTATTTTCTCCAATGACTGCTTATAAGAGTTTACCTTAAATACCATCGAAAATAAGACACCCTGTACATACTTAGCATTTCTAATACGAACATGGAAAAAAAACTACTAGCACCACCCATTCCTAAGGGTTTCGAGTAAGTTGACATCATCCACTTTTAAACATTTCTCGAAACATTACACCCTCTTCCATTCACAAAGATCTTATATTTAGAAATTAAACATTTGCTCTCTTTGTCATAATCATGGTGAAACACTAGCTCAATCTAATTTATGCGCATACCCCTATGTTCGCCTTAGAAATGCCAACCGCTATGACAATCGCATATATCTTAATATTTAACAATATGGAAGTACAAAATCGTATTTTCTATTTTGATTATAGATTGATTACCGGCAAAATGGTTGTGATGTACATGCAGCACATGTATGTAATTGTTTACAAATAGGTGCTGGATCTAATGGACATTGTTCATATTTAACAATTTGTATATCTGATGAACTATTACGACAATAAGTTTTATGCATACAACTATTATTACACCAAATACATTCACTAGTTGTTTGTAAACAACTTTGACAATCTTCAAATTTTTGACATTTCTCTTCATTACGTATAATATTTTGTGCAATTAATGAACGATTCAATTCAGGACAACGACTAGTTATTATATTATTATTATTATTATTATTATTATCATCAGTTAAATTACGTGATAAATGATTAATAGATGTACAACGATTATGAATAATTTCCCATATACATTTAATACCAGGCCGTGTACTTGTACATGATTGTGATGTATTTAAATGTTGACAATTACCACATGTATATTTTAACATATCATTCAACATTTGCCCATTAAAACCACCATATATATATAGGGAATTTTCAAATATAACAGATGAATGTCCATAACGTGCTAAATCAGCATGTATATCATTTGGTATATTTAATATATGCCAACTATCACATAATACATCATATGCTAAGAATTCTGAACTATAACATTTAGCACCGAAACTATGTAATGTATCATTATGTGTATTACCACCAAATACTAACATTAAACCACCATTTATAAATATTGATGTATGTAAAAAACGTGCTGATGGTGCATCATTTAATAATAACCATATTCTTGTATATGGATCATATGAATATAAATTTTTACTTAATATTTGTGATGATTCATTCTCTGATATAACACCACCATATACATAAATTTTCAATGTTAATGGATCCCATGTGGCTGTATGTCCATAACCACCTTTAATTGGATAACCTTTTGTATTAACAATATGCCATTCTCTTGTACCAAAATAATATTCTTGTACTGTATTTAAATAACCTAAATTTGGTGAATGTCCAAATAATATAATCATACGATCAGTTTTTTTATTTGTTGAATTTATAACAATTGTTGCTGTATGACCGGCTATTTTCAATGGACCACACATTAAATAACTACCATTACAGATTTCTGTTTTAACAGTTATATTCTCCCAGATTTTTGCACTTATATCAAATGCCCATAATTCAGATGTTGGTCCACGATTACCTAATACACCACCATAAATAAATAATTTATCACCATATATAACGGTTGAATGTCCATAACGTGGTGTAGGACCATTTAATATATGCGGCCGTTCCCAGACATTACCATTAAAATCATAAACATATAATATTGATAAATCATGATTATAACGTTCACCACCGATTATATACATTGAATCACGCCATACAGCAGCACCATGTGATGCTGAACCAGGTGGTATAAAACCTTGTACATCTATTGTTTCCCAATAACCATTCTCTTCTAATTGACTACAATCATCACCTTTATATCGATAATTACAACGACAACCATATTCCGGTTCACATATACCATGTCCATGGATATTACCACAATTTTTTGGACATTTCTCTAAATGACACGCTTGTCCAGTCCAACCACCATTACATGTACATACACCATCAATACATATACCATTACCAGAACAATCAATACCGGAAATTTTCGATGGACATGCATTTAAACGATAAGTCAAATTAAAACCGGACATATTGAATGCATCATCACTAAAAAAATGTATTAATGCTGAACCGGAATTTGCTTGTACTTCCGGTATATGACGTATATTATAATTATTACGATACATTAAACCACTAAATACAGCTAATAATGGTGAATCAACACTATCACCATCAAATATATATAAATGATCCCAACCACATTCAGTTGCGAATTCTTCTAAATGTAATGTTATCGATGAATTTGGTGCATCAATCAACCAACTACATTTAACACTCAATGAATAATTACCAAAACCATCATGAATTATGCCGGACGATGAACCAAGTCTAGAAAAAATTATATCACAATCAAGTAGGCGATGTTAATTCATATTAAAATTGGCGCAATTACCTAACTTTACCGCCGCAAAATTGACATTGAGGCCCCTGCCACCCATCATAACACACACATGTCTCATTTCTACACACACCATTACCACTACAATTCGACGTATCCGAACATTTTGCTTTAATTAATGTTAAAACACTCGATACAATCAATAAACAATAATAAATTTGCAAGAATAGACAGCATTTTCGGCGATATTTCGATTTGAATAAGAACAAGAATTTCTGGAAAATCTCTAACATTTTTTGTTTCGATTGTTGTTTTCTCTGTAGTGTTATTAACGTCAAAAATCAATTATTATCCATTATAGAAATAATTACACTTTTTTTACACTTGCATCTATGTGTCAACGTCCAAATATTTTACACTGGATCTA
>JAZBGY010001079.1:0-16721 GCA_037414755.1 Lydus trimaculatus | reverse complement strand
CTACTATAAATATACCAAAAACGCTACAATTAACACTAATTCGTAATTAATTAATTAATTTGTTTATATTCTAATTGGAATAATAATAATTTTGGCATAATATTGGTTTTATTTGATTTACTCGAACTATTTTCCATATTTTTTTGACAATTCACACGGAATATTTGACATTTACTAGTACCAACTGTCAGAATGTCACTAGATTTCCAACGAAATACACTAATTTTCGAATTTTACAACAATTTGTTGTTAATTTAAACGAAAATAAACAATTAAGGCAGAAATAGAACGAAACTAGAAAGCTTAAACTATCATTTTTATTCAATTTAATTAAAGCATAATCAGTTATTTTCCTATAATTTAGAAATAGATTCCTAAAGCTATAACTTGTACTGATTATAATTGTTATTATTATTAAACAATACATTACTAAATGTATATAATATAAATAGTAAATAGATATACAAACTGGAATTGTTATATGAAATATACAAAATATATAACTGTAGTTTTTTTTGTTTTATAATTATTATAAACTAAACAATATAACAGTTAACCATCTTTGGAATACTTAAATTGTTAATAAACAAATAAAATTACACATCATTTTCACCAGATAATTGATAATGACGTCTACGTAATGCAGCCAAACGATAACGTTCCTGTTCTAATTCCTTTTCTAATTCTAATACACGTACTTGAGCTTCCATTTCTAAACGTTTCGCTTGATGTAATGTTAAATTGGTTGTATCCAATTCTTCTATAAATAATAATAATTAATAAACAATAAACAAATACAAATAACAATAATACCAGCTTCATCAATTAATTGACTACAATCTTTAACAGTTGCAACAACCGTACCAGTAGCTACTGTAACACTTTTCGATGCATAAGTTAATTGTTTTAAATTATCACTATTACGATTCGCTTTAACACGACTAGCTACAACTAATTGAGCTGTTGATGCTGCTATTTCTTGAGCTGCTACAACCATTTGTTCTAATTTACCATTTGATGTTACCACTTTATCAGCAGCAGTTCTAACAATATTTTTAAAATTATTTACAAATCACATAAATTGGAAAATTAACTTACAAAAGAAATTTAGCAGCTACTGCTACAGCTTTAGCTGCTGAAATAAAACCATCAGTCCATTGGTGATTTCTTTTATAGAATTCTTTAGCACTTGCAGTACCCTAAAGTAGATTTATTTTTAGAAAAATTAATAATTTATTTTGATCAAAAACGTACACGTCCTTGGGCGACAATTTCATTTTGTAATAAACGTGATTTCTGTACAAGTACACGTATAGCTTGCATTAAATTTGTACAAGTATCTAATAATTTACTATTAACTTCTAATTTAATACCAGAATCGGCGGCACGTGATTTCATTAACATATCTTGGATACGATTTGCTGCCTCTTCTATAGCTTTATCCATTTCAATCATTTCATTATCTAACATATCAGCTAGATTTTCAGCTTTTTCACCCAATAATGATATACTAATATTTTCAGATAATTCACCAATTTCTTCCAATTTCAATATAGCTTCTTTTACTGTTATTTCAGTATTGTCGTTTTGTTTCAACAATTTCAAAAGATTTAAAACAATTTCACCCAATTTTTTACAAGTTTCCGCCATTTCTACAATAATAACAACAATAATAATAATAAATAAAAGGAAAGATTATAGAAGAGGGACGAACTTTCGCCGAAATTGATATCAGGACTCGTGTTACCAGTCGCCCGTCCTTGTAGAATAAACAACGCTAAACGATGTGAGATTTTATTTGATATCACAATAATATTTGAATATTCATTCGATTGTAAATGTACACAACTTTCTAATGCTTCTGTACAATGTTTAATTAAACTTTTTAAATAATCCGGTGAACATGTTAATGCTGTTAATGCTGGATTATCAATTTCATGTATAGCATTTTTTAATATTTCTTCACAATTCTCTAATGATTTCATTACAATAGATTTTAATAATTCATCATTATCTTTTTTTACTACAATTTCAATTAATTAATTGATTAATTAATTAATTAATTACCTAATTAAATTTATTACATTTATCAGCTTGACGTTCACATTCTAGTAGTTTATACGATAATTCTTCGGTTTTTGTACGTAATTCCTCTTTTTCTTGTATAAAATGTTGTAATTCAACTTTTAAATCATCACGTTCTTTACAAGCATCATTTACGCTTTTTTTCAAAATCTACAATAATTTGTTGATTAAATCAATAATTGTGACAAAAATTGCAGAGCCGGAATTAGGGCGTAGCGCAAAAAATTGTGGACAGGCCCGACAAGAGGAGGAATACAGTCGGTACAAATAACTGGGGGCCGGAATGCCTCCCGGTGTCGCGATTGTAATGAAACGTCATTTTTTGGAACCCGTAGAAGAACTGTATCGGGGCCCAATCCGCTTTTGGCGGCCCTGTGGGTTATATACTATATTATAAAGCACACTTGTAGAAATTGGTGCTAAAACTCATATTCAGTATTTGTCTAAATTGTGAACCGAAAGCGGCACTCAGATCTGGTTCAGCTACCACTCAACTTCAATCTCAACTTTGTAGATAAAGTTTAACATTTTAATGGCGGTTTTCCACTAAACAGACTAGTCGAGTTTCTATTTTGTTCAGGTTTTTCAGTACATTGAAAATTGAAATCAAAATTCGGACAAATTCGAAACTCTATTTCCACCAAACAGACAAAATATTGTCGGAACTTCGGTTTTTATTTCAGTGTCTATGCTGACAGTTTGTAAACACGTCGAAACTCTTTGATCTTACCGCTTACGAACGGGACTCGAAAAACAAAACAACGCAGAAAACTCGAGTCTTAAAAGTCTGTGAAAAGTTGCGGTTTTGTTTTTTTCTACACGAGTTTGTGTTGTGTTTTTGTTTTGTCTGTTTAGTGGAAAACCGCCTTAAGGAACATAAGACAAGATTATCCACAAGGTATACAAAATCGAGAATAAGGAAGCGAAGTTAAACCGATCTTAAGTAAGCCACACTACACTTAAGAATAAGTCGAACTAAGCAGCAATTCACAATTTTAATATTCAACTAAGGGGCACGTATTCCTGCGTTATTGGCTATACTAAAATTTAAGAGAGAAACTGGGGGTTGAAGTTCATAATCAGTTTTTTGAAATCATTTACAAATCGACTCTGTACCTCTTTTTTTCATTGGTTGGAGATTTAAAAAAATACCAGTAAAAACTGGATGTATACGAATTTGCAAGTACTATACCCAGTTTCCCAGGCACTATTCGAGGGATTTATTCGGTACAAATTACCGAGGCCCGGAATGGCTCCCGGTGTCGCGATTGTAATGAAACGTTACTTTTTAGAACCCGTAGAACTGTACCGGGGCCCAGTCCGGCTTTTAATTGTGGGTTTTATACCATATTATAAAGCACACACTTCTAGAAATTGGTGCTAAAACTCCTATTTAGTATTTGTCTAAATTGTGAACAGTATAGGAACCGAAAGCAGTCCTCAAGCCTGGTTCAGCTACCACTCAACTTCAATCTCAACTTTGCGGTAAAACCAACTTATCCTTGTAGATAAAGTTTAACATTTTTACATTTTAAGGAACATAAGACAAGATTATCCACAAAGTATACAAAGTCGAGAATAAGGAAGCAAAGTTAAACCGATCCTCAGTAAGCCACACTACAGTTATAAGTAAGTCTAGCTAAGAGGCGATTCCCGATTTCGATATTTTTTGGTATGTAGGCAAAGAGACTTTATTCTAAGAGTGAAGTGTTCCTCCGTTAGTGGCTATACTCAAATTTAAGAGAGAAACTGGGGGGCTAAAGTTCATAAACAGAAACACTGTCGATTTAGTGCTTAAATATCAGTAAAAACTGGATGCATACGAATTTGCAGGTACTGTTCAAGGGATTTATTAAAATCCGGTCATTAGAAATAGCTTTTTTTTGTGAAACGAACAAACTCAGAGTAGGGAGACGCTAAGTTGTTATTATGGACGCCAAGTAGCCCTAGGTCCGGCTCTGAACAATTACAAACCTCTGTTTCCATATTAAATAATTCTTTGTCACGTTTCAAATTTTCCAATTCTTCTAATTGATTTGTTGATTGTTGTTGTAGACGTTCATCAATTTTTGTTGCTTCATTTTCTAATTGTAAAACTTTCGCTTCTAATTCAATACGATTTTGTTCAATTTCATCTAATTTTCTCGTTGTTATCGATAATTTTCGATCAACTTCAGCTTTTTCACGTAATTTCTGTATATGATCATTACGTAATTTCACATAAATATCCTTCAATTTATTGAATTTTTCATCACGTACTTTTTCTAGAAATTATAAAACAAATTATACAACAAATATCGATAATTATAAAAACAAAATTACGTTCAGAATCTTGGCTTTGTGCAACAGCAAATGCTTGATTCATTAAATCTTCTTTAACTTGCCGTTCTTGGATTAATTCACTTTCTTTTGTTGCTAATTCAGTTTCTAATGTTGTTATTTTATTGTGTAAACCATTGATTTCACGTTGATTTTTCGCCATTAATACATTAATTTCAGTACTAAATACACAATTATAATCAATTAATTACAGTTTTTTTTCTAATCATTAATTTACCTTAATTTATCGCATTGATTACGCAACTGATCACGTTCAACAATCAATTCTTGTTGTATCGAATTTCTATGATGTTGATGATGATTATTATCAACATGATCTGTAGTATCAGTTGTATCAATTAAACTACCTTCATTTGGTTGTTCTTCTTCTACTTCTTGTGGTACAACCACTTCTTGTGTTACATACATACGTAAATCGGATTGTATTAAAAAATTCGGTGGATTCTACAATTTACATCAACAAATAATTAATTTATTATAAACTAATTATAATGATGGTACCTCTGGTAAGGGTGGTATTGCAATTAAATCTTTAAAATATTGTAAATTACTTGTATTCTGATAGAATTGTTTTAATAATTTAAATTGTTTTAAAAAACGATCACGATGACCAACTAATAAATCTGGTGGTAATGTAAAATGTAATTTAAATAATATTTTAACACAATAATCATATAATTTTGATGCATCTTGTATACATGGTATTAATGGTGCTAAACGACATTGACCAGCACTTGTCATTGAATTTGAACGTGCCATATCTAATGAACCGAATACAGCATGTTGTACATCTAATATATTATCCAAATAATCGAACATTTCTATCGACATTTCAAAACTACAAAAACATTATCATAAATAGATAAACAAATAATCAAATTAATTAATTTTTACTAATTATTAATATCATTGCCACCGATTGATTCCAATTCTTCTGGTGTCACACCTAGATGTCCTGGAAAACGTGGATTACGTCGATGGAAATCCAATTTTGTCATCAATAATGTTGTGTATAATCGTATCATTTGTCCATAACCATCTTTCAAATGTACCTAAATTCGAATTATTTACAAATTTATTTCAAAATAAAATAAACAACAATATTACCCATAATTTTCCAATTTCATCCAAATCCCTTCTATGTCTTTGACTATGTACCAAACATAATGGATGTCCTTCTCTTAATATTTTATGAACAACATGACATAATTTCCATGCAGTTATACGATCTTCTAATGCTGGTAATCTTAATGCAATTGACCAAAATATTTGTGCACCTTGTGTATGAAATGTACCAATAATTGCAGAACGTACATGTTTTTGTTTAACTGGTGTTTCATGATTATTGATTGCCTTAGATAAAGCTTGAGCCTATCAATTTTAAACAAAACAAAAAATATTGAGAATCACTGCTCTAATAATAATAATAATATGTTAAACTATTTAAATTACTAAAAGCCCATATATCACTACAAACAAACACTACCGGAAACATTTAAAACCATCATATCAGATGAACTTCCTTTTTTAAAAAAACATCACACCACACATTCAACATATAGTCTAATTATATAACGAGTTTCTTCATAATTTAGGGGGAATAATTGAAAGAAAACACCAATTTATTAAAACATAATAATTACACGACTTGAAAGTTAATTAATTAATTGGTTAATTAAATAATTAATTACATACTCCCAATTATTTCAAGTGGAACTAAAATTAACTACAAACATGTACAGTTATAAAACTGACTTTATTAACAACAATAATAATAATTAACAGTGAAAAACAAGCAATAAATAATAGACATAGACAGCGAACAAATATTACTTACGTATTTCTCAAAATCTCGTTCTGTATACAATTTTGCCATAATTTTTCATTAAATATTTTATAAACAATAGAGAAAAGAAAATGGAATTTTTGATTAAAAAGCGCATGCAATTATTAGAAATTAATTAGAAAATCTTCACATGCAAATCTGAAATTATAAATCAAATGAAAAATGTAAAAATTATTAACAAATAAATTATTAATTGTAATATCTATGACGTATTACCGTTATCTTATTGGTATTTGTGTGGTAATTGGGATGGAAAATTGTGTATTTATTGATTTTAAAGTGAAAACATTAAGAAAATAATTATTAAAAAAAAAAACTATTTTAGTAAAAGTAACACTAAAAAAATTGATATTCTGATAAGAATCGTTATCACCGGTTGCATTTTCTAGTATGCATTAAATTCTACTTATTCCAAATAATCTGAATTTAATCGATTGATTGATTGATTGTTACACTCACTCGTTTGGTTGAATCTGAATCAATCGAATCATATACAGAGATCGCCATTTAAAAAACTCCCCAATCTATAATTTCGTTTAATTGTTACATTCGGTAATATTTTGAACAAATTATTTCCTTATCTAACTAAAAAATTCAATCACAATGCACAATTTTGTTTTGATGGTTACTTGATTAGTTCTTATAGATAAGGAAAATATTTATTCAAAATACCTAATGTGATAGGTGATAGGTGATAGGTATATCAAATTGAAGCTCTTAAAATTCTCTAATCAGTGTGAGGTGATAAGTTTTGATATAGTCGTCTAAAATAGAAACAAACCGCCCAGGAAAGTAATATTTGATTTGGAAACCAGCAGTGGTGTCACTAGAGGGAGAGGTATCCGCATTGGGTGACACCCAATATTTTCAGAAGTATGTTAAAAATTATTTTTTTGGCAATTCTACAACAATAAGCTTTTTTCAGAGCGGTTCTTTCTTGATTGGGGGAATTCTTTTTTAACAACCAAATATATCATTCAATGATTTTGTCCAAAAATGGCAAATTTTCCACTAAATCTAACAAAATAAGCCAAAAATATACCAAATATTCTGACAAAACACGACGAATTTAATCAAAATAAACGAAAATTTGACAAGATTGACAAAGATTCTGCTCAAAAACGCATAATTTTGCAATAATTTCATCAAAATAAACAAAAAATATCAAAATAATCGAGATATTTCAAAGATTTTGCCCACAAACTACAAACTTTGAGGCAGACGAGATCAAAGGGGTAACACCATGAATTACTGTACCGGATGACACAAATGCTATATACAGGTTGACATTTCATCCAGGAACATAGAACAGTCTTGAGGGTGGGTAATTTAACAAAGACTCATTCCGCTATTTTTTTTTCAACCCAGACGAAGGCAATTAAGACTGCCCTGGTTCTTGTAGTTTCTCCTATATTCCTAGATGGACTGTCTCAATCTGTATATAGCAGTTTCTCACATTGTGTTCCACGGAACCCTAGAAGGGTTAAGCGGAAAGGGATTTATGGGTTCCACGAATAAAAGCCAAACATTAAAAAATATACAGGAGGGTATTTTTCTAGTAAACCTAACTTTCAGTATCTCGCTTAATTAAAATGCCCATTCACGAGCGATCCAACAGGCTAACTGGCCCTCGCACAGTTCCAAAAACTCGCCGCGTGTAAAGAACCGCAGATAAATCGGTGTGAGTCGGCCAGTCCTCCTGGATTTTCTACCTGGCCAATATCCGCAACGTCGAGCTATCGAACCGATCACATTATAATGTTTGATGAAGTGAAAGAAAAGTTGACGCAACACTAGACACCTACTGGAAGGAAAACTGGCTCGGCCATGTATGACCCTCGTGATTTGGACCGAAACCAAATTGGCTCGTGTAAACGGCCTCGGAGCAAATGGATCCATCATGAATAGAGGCACTTTTATAAAGGAATTTAAGCGAACTTTTAAGGAATCATTTTGTTACACCACAAATGCAAACTGGAACTAAGGGTTCCATTATTTTCAATATTCCTGGGCCCTGGTAAAATTCTTCTATGGGCCCCAAAAAATGACAACGACGTTGAGGGGTCATTTCGGGTCCCAGTAATTTGTACCGGCTCTATCTTCCTCTTGTCGTACTAACAAGTTTTAAATGGCGGATCCTGTACATACAGTCTGGTCCATTAAAAATAAACACCCAGAAGACGGGTGTTTTCGAAAAAACTTGAGCATTAATTTAACTTAAAGGATTTTCCGTATGCGATGTTTGCTAACACTATGCCGTAACTGTTAAATTCTTGTTCAGCGACAAGAATCACGTATGGTTGTCATTTTTTGTTTTCAAAAATTGTTCAGTTTTTGAGATTTTTTCAATTTTCAACTGCATGTTTCCAGCGGATAATGAAGGCTACATCATAGACGTTCAAACATAGGGACAGGTAGACGATAGAAAACAATTGATATCATAAGGAACGAATAATATACCAACAGACGTTGTGATTTTTCTATAAATATTCTCCGGTATTCTCCAGAATTTTTCATTTTCTTCAAAATAAAAATTCACAAAAACTACGAGCAATTTTTGATAAAAAAAAAATGAGTCATAGGCTCATTATACGAACTTTAAAATGAATGTGGCCCTTTAGTAGACATCGTACACGAAAAATCCCTTCAGGTAAAGTAATACTCAGGTGTTCTTAGGTAAAACTACATTTTAATTTTTTTTTTTTGGAAAACGCCCATCTTCTGCATGTTTCGTTTTAATGGTACACTCTGTATATACCAGGTATACGACCATATAAATAAGGAAGTAGATGAATTTAAAAATAGAAACAACAACAAAGATTATAATTTAAAAATAGAATAGAAACCATAACAACAATGAGAAAAACGATACAAGAACTTAAATCACAACAGAAGGTATAATTAATGTTAGCAATTTGAGAAATTAGAGAGCTGGATTGTAATTAATCATTGAACCATTTTAATGATGATGATGATGATGATGATGATGTAATAGAAAGAAATCTTTCTTCTAGATATAAATCGTTATCTACAATACTTATATAATTGCTGAAAAGTTGGAAACAATAAAACATATGTTGGATTTGTTATTTATTTTATTTGAACATATTTCAACAAAACAACAATATAATTTGTGTATTGTTGTTAGTTCTCTTGTTTTTCAAATGAGAAAAATTCTACAATTTATGAGTCACTCACCTTAATGATTCAAAAATAGGCTGAACAAAGAATCTGTGTCTAATAATAATAATAATTATGGTAATTATAATACGACTAGACATGCATTTGTATTCAAATTATCATGCAAATTCACCTTAAAAACAACAATTCTGCCATAAATTTTTGGATTACAAACGATTTATTACACCCACGATTTTTACGTTGAAATCATTATAATTATAATCGATGTAAATATAATTAATTAAACATACGTAAATAAATAAATAATTTGAAAGTAAGCAATTTGAACCATCAATAATTGTTTAAACAATTAAAAACAATCGATTTATGCAATCTTTGTTATTGTATTGAATCAAATAAACAAAATCATAGTAGGCTTTGATTAATTCTAACCTAAAAAAAAATTAATAATTTATACCTGAGATTTTTCGAAAATTTCCCGTTCAATTTCTAAACTTGTTTTTCTCGGATGTAAAACACGCGGTAATGATAATGATGCCATTGTTAATAATTAAAATACAAAAATTTCCAAATTAAATTGAAAACATTTCTGTCACAACCAACCCAACCTCACACACCTGGACTGGAAAACTGTATCGTTTCAAAGTTGGTACAACTTGATCAACAACAAGCAAAACCAGTGATTCTCAAACAATTTATTGACTTTATTATTAACAATTCCGTATGAATTTTTAGGGGGTTGGGGGTATTTCACCAAATATCTTTATTTATTTACAATTAAATTCCAATAATAATAATAATAATAAAACTAAATTGCTTTATAAATTGAGAATTAAGTAGAAATCGGTTGTATATCAAATAGATCACAAATGCCCTCATTTTCTAATAAACCAAATGAATAATCTTGACTGAATGGTAATGGACTTAAACGTACAAATGGATCAGTATCTGGAAAATTCACCACAATTACACGAGAAATTAAAACAAAACAAAAAATAAAACAACCTTTTTCTAATTCTAAAGATTCATCATAATCGTAAAAATCATCATTTGAAACTTTACGAAATAAAATTTCAGCTGCTATCAAATCTGAATCATCATCATCGTAATGTTTACGTTTCATTTCCGGTTCATCTGGTTCCTTTTTAATTGTCTACAATTCACAAATAAATTAACAAATATTTCGATACATTTTTGTTAAAATTAAAATTACGATTTTATTTGAACGTTTCCTTTTTAAATTTTCTTCATCTTCAATAGGTGGATCACTAAGTAGACTAGCAATGATTGGACCACTCTTCGATTGAACTTTTAAATATCTCAAATTATTGTTACTCTGAAAAAAACAGCAATAATTAGATTTTTGGGGTCGATAGATTGGTGATTTTACTTGATATTTTAGTGTGGTTGTATTAATAGGTGCATTCAATATAATAACAGTTTCATCATCATTAAAAACATTAAATAAATCATCACTAGTTACATATAGATAACGTTTAGTTTGTACATCTTCTGTTGTATTCTTTATACTTTGTTCTATCCACATTTTCTGTTTATCTAATTCTTGTTCATATTCGTCTAATTTAGCAATTTCAGCTTTTAAATTTGCAATTTTTACAGCAAATTCTTGTGTATTATAACCAGGCACTGAATCTTTATATGTGTACGGTCTAGAAATTCAATATTTAATTGATAAAAATCTTTAAAAAAATATTATCACAACTCACTTCCATTGTATACTGTTTTTACTCTTCTTCTCGATAAGTCCAATACCTTCAAGGACATTCGTTATATCGTATATACGCCGTTTTTGCCTAACAGCCAATAAATCAGCAGCCTATTTTTGAACAAATAAGACAACAACAATAACAAACAATATTAAAATTGATGTAAATCGTATATAGTTACCACTTTTAAATCTAGGACGCCACCAGTGGATTTTTGTAATAAATTAACAAATTTCGTTGTTAATAAACCTAATGATTTTTCAAAACGACTCTGTTGACTTTCGCCCATAGTTTTTTATTAATTTATTTATAAAAAATTTATTATTTATATATCAAAACAAATATATTTCAAAACATTGTGCGAAAAATCAAACTGAAACACCTGCGTTTCTACATATGATAACAAACAATACCTATATTACCGACACAACGGCATCATCTAGTTTTAATTAACATTACAAATAATAGATGTCGCTACAAATTTGTAGTTTTAATCAATTTATAATAATATTAACTAGAGAATTTGTGGTTATTTAATTGAAATAAGACTATAAATCAACAAATTAAACAAATTCCACTTGAGTAAAACGGTAAAAATACAACAATTTCAACACAGAATTAGAGAACTTCATAAATATCACGAGGTGTGATACCAACATAATTGGGAAAAATTAAAAATCCCTAAAACACTGAGGTTAGATTGTTATGGCGGATTTTTTGAAAATTACACAATATATTTAAACACCAAATTTTACATAATATAAAGCTTGAAAATCTTACAATTATAATTACAACAATTAAGGCATCACAAAATATACATTTACGGTATTATCACAATTTTATCAAAATAGTTTAGTTGTAAACAAACTAAGTACAATAAGTAGTAGAGAAAATGAATATAAACATGCTGAACATGGTTTCGAAATGGCACGAAACAGCTGAGTATTCATTAAATGAAATGAAGTTAAATCGGGACAATGTAATTGTAATACTTGACCAAAACATTTTTTCATAACTGAAATATCCCTGTAAAATACACAAAAATTAACAAATCGTATTGTTAATAAATTCTAGTAAATTACTCGCAAAGTTCATCCTTTTTGACTGTTTCACGGAACGGTGCAAATATCTTATTTAGACAATTGTTGATCTCTTGGGTAGCATTTGCTTGTGCTAAAGCATTCGTACATTGTTGTCCATGGGAACTTTTAAAATCTACAAAAAATTATGATAATTAACAAAGTAATTGTTGGAATTCCCAATAATTTTACTATCGATCGTTTTGCCATTATTTCTACATAGAAATTCCATCACTTCATGGAAGCTCTCTTTTAGAAATTTCCATAAATATTGTTCATCTTTCGGCAAACAACTGTATAAACGATCAGCTAATTCTTTAAATGTATTCTCCCATGTTGGTCGGACTTCATAACAAAAATCATTTTTATCTACCATTAATGTGGTTAATGCATAATCAGAATAACCGACAAATGTTTGTACTTGTTTCTAAAATCAATTAATTAATTAATTACTGGTTAATTACGCAGTTTTAATTCAAATTTACAGTTAGATCGTCGTATGAAACAGCATTTGGGCTGTATTTCTGGCAACGTTTCGAGAAATGGTCACGTATTGCTATTTCTTCCGGGCTTTGTGCATGGACGGATACAAACAAGAAAACTGAAAAATTGAGTTGTTCTTTTGAGATATTTTCGAATAAAATCAACATAACCTTGGTTAATTTTAGAATCAAAAAGGTTACATAATTGATGTCCTTGATCTTAGCAATTAAACAATTGATAAAAAAAAAAACAATTACCTACTACGATGACACTTGTATTAATAAGTTTCATTATTAATTTTAACTCCCCTTTTCTTGTGACTATGTCGTATATATCGACGTATTAACAACTGCAATCGAAAAACGAATCAATGATTGTTGGTAAAAACCAGAAATCTCAGTGCAATCAAATAAGCAAGCGCCAATAACAGCACACTTTTTACCGTGTTTTACGTCACAATTTCACAATAACCTTGCTAATTTTGCCTACTTTTGTGTAGTTTTCTCTTTATCGATTACTAAAATTCAGTAGAAATGGGGGAAATACGTAAATTATTTCAGAAAAAAAAATAATACTGCAATGTGATTTTCGTCTACTAGCTGTATTTCAGATTATAAAAATTAATTTGACCACTTGCTGGCAGCTGTTTGTTGATTGTTTTGTTTATAAATGGCCCATTAATGACGTCAATTAATCAATAATTAGTATTGTTTTGGTATTTGAACTGTAGAGAAAAGTTTGTAGGTTAGGATTGTGCTACTTCCAAATTAAAACCGTTACCTTAGACCATAGACAACTATCTAGAAAACATGAAAACATCAAAATAAATAGAATTAAAAAGAAAGCAAAAAACGATAAATTGTTGCTATTATTGTTGTTTTTATAACAAATCCCGGGTATTAATTCAAAAATATAAGGATTTTATTTTTTTCTATGTTGGTAATGAATGACACTTGTCATTTTCTTCGTTTTTATGACGTCATCATATACAGTGGCGTACATACTTAATTACAACTGATCGTTAAAATTGGTCTTTTTATGATTACTACATAAATATGCTACTGAAAATCAGGGATATTTGGATACCTGATTGATATTTTAGGTGTTAGGACGATGAAGGCGATCTTAGAATAATTATTTGAAATAGAAGTGGTAACATCGCAAATATCAACGTTCATCAGAGAATAGATACTATGCAATGTTGCCAAAACTGCTATTATTTATAAAACTGGTCTATAGATAAGGCATGTTCTTATCAATTCCAGGCAGTAGATAGCGCTGGTATCTTCCTATGTTCGTATCAAGAACACCACCGATGTTAACTGGGCAGGAGATTATTTATTTCTTATGCTTTTGGATTATGTTTGTAGGAAAAGAAAGACAATCGTTTGTTGGTTATTTTATACAGAGTTTGGATGTTTATTGGTTGTTAATTAATATAGAAAAATCGATGGAAAAGGAAATAAGATTTTCAAAATGGTAAACATGTGCGCATGCGGAGAATTCGACGAGCGCCAATATTTAAATTTAAACTATTTGTAGTTGATATTATTAGTAATAAAGCCTAAATTCTCATTTTTTTGTTGTTCATTTTTTCCCCTAATAATGTTATCTTGTGGTTTTTGAATCTTGGAGGAAATTACTGCATTAGCACAAATGTCGTTCTATCTTTGTCTAGTACACTTGCAGTTGTATGTTCGCCAGCAATATCTGGCTATGCCCCAATGGACATAAGAAGGATATAGACACACATCTGGTTGTTTACAATTTGCTGTAGGAATAGTGGCCAAATATGAGACATCTTCCATGAAAGAGGGTGACTATTTTATAAGTGAGTGTTGCTAATTTCGGCAATTGTAAACAATCTTGACTAATTCTTTTCACTTTTATCTCTCTCTCCGTCAACAAGAATTACAATAATAAGTATTTGATACCTCAGAGATCAGTGATCCAGAGGCAGGAGTCTATAATGTGTACTATATTTATATTTTTAAATGCGATTAAATACTGAAGGAATGGAGCTTTATTTTTTATTGAAGAAGCAACAAATGCAGTTCTCGGTGGGCCCAATGAACCTTTAGTCCTAGTGGCGACTGCTTATGTGCCACATGGTACTTATGATATTGTTAGTTATATGTTCCGTTCTACAATCTTTATCATCAATCAAGGCATTTTTGAAATGGCATTCGAAAGGCTCACTCGGTTTCAGAGGGTTCACTGCAAAGGAGAGAATGTACCGGCCTGACGTTCTAAAAGACGATTTGTAGTGCAAGATCTGCCTAAAAGGTTTAAATAGCCTGAAGAGGCTTCATAGTGATCACCTCATCCATCATGTCACTTAGCTCTCAAAGCTTGTAGTACAGTTTTCAGTTGCTCTCAATTAAGTTTCTCAATATTTTTGTTCACCCAACTGTTGTTTTACACACTGTGCGTTTCACAATCGTGGTGAAGACATTGAAAGCTGCTACAAGATTCCAGTTTAGGCATAGGTACATTGAATCTTTTCGCAAAAGTATTGCTAAAACTTTAACATCAGTACTAATTGGTCGGCGTACTTGCGAAAAGGATTAGCGATAGTCAGGAATCGGCCAGGGGCTGGTGAGTGGTACGGTTGGTCGACCAGGGGTCGGCGGGTAGTACCGTGGGTAGACTATGGTCGCGGTGATCAATGAAGGGGTCGACAAAGTTAGAGTGCTCCCAAGATGAATTTTGTGTAATAAGTACGTATTGAAATAATTTTGTAGTTATTCTAATAATATTAAATAAAACTGCAAACTGCTAATTTGGATCGCGGTATATGGTCGTATCCTGCTATTAAATTGAATAAATATTGTGGATTTACCGTAACAAATTCTTTGTGCATCCTCTATTCATATTATTTGTCCAACAACACTTAAATTTAAATTATTTATTTATTTTAATTAAGTACGAAATTCACAAGTACTTCCAAATAAAAAGGATAGCTTTGGCTATATGTAGAAGTCAATATAACTTCCTTTTTGAGGCTGCTAAACGCTAGAATTTTTTTCATAAATTTGCTCGATTAATCTTTAAAATATAAAAGTACTAGTCGATTATAACGATCATGACAATTTGAAATTTTTAATTATTTAAAACAAAGCTACGCAGAATTCGTTATAACAGAGTTTTAAAATGATAAAAGTTTTGGAGGCAACAATAGTACAACAACATGCAAATGAAAGACGTACAGAGGCGGATCAAGTGCGGGTGTTCGATCTGTCCGGTCAACGTAAATTGTTGAACTTATTTCCCGAAGAACTAATACAGAAGAATACTAGAAATTAGGCAAATCAGATATTAAACAATGCGAAATGATTAATTTTGTACGTTTTTGGTTATTATCCGTTAAAGGACGCGACAAATATGTTAAATAGTTTTCCATCTGTCTATCTAAATATGAGGATAATTACAAAAAATCGCGGCTTAACTATGAAAGAATGGAATTCTTAACGTTTTATAAAGGTACATTTGTCATCTGTTTCCGCAGAATCAATTTATATTGAAAACTCTGATATAACAAGATTTAATTAAATATAAAATCATTAATTTGTAGTAATTTTATCTACCGTTATAACCGAGTATTATTTTTATTTATTAACTTACTTCCTTAGATTCCTTAAGTTGTGAAATATAGTGAAGTTCAGCAGTTTCTAATTGTTTGATACCCCAACTTAGGTCACGACTAAGTTGGAGAAAAGTTGGGGCAACATTCCTTTGATGTTTTTTCATTTACCGCTCTTGCATCGAACAGATTGCAAGCGTTGACTGTGTTGCTCGAGCACGTAGGCGACTCACAAAACTGCTGACTTGCGCTACTACCCACTCGAGAAATTTCATACCGGCAACATGTTGCCGGCTAAATGAGTCCGTGTGGAGACGCGCCTTTACATTGTAATTGTGAGAAATCATGTATCACAAACGTGGATTTATCAGGGCTCAATCTCGCTATTGGCGGCCCTGGATACAAGAGAATATGATAATTGAGGTAATTTGAAATGA
>JAZBGY010001078.1:0-30016 GCA_037414755.1 Lydus trimaculatus | reverse complement strand
TTCTTCATTCACAGCAAAAACTCCTTTTTCATATTGCAGTTTGGAATTAAACAAAATTGCTTCAACTATATAAATCGTTTCTGATAAAGTTCAATTCCTCTAGGGACATTATTCGATTCAACTATATACCCACACGAAATGGAGAAATTACAAACCTCTCTCTATCGAAAAGGATAAATAAAGTTGTTTTGATGATGCGGATCAAGATCGATAATTTCAAAAAATGGCGCCATATAGTTTAAACGAAAGTGGTGCCATCTATTGTTTCAATATCTCTAAAGTTGTTCAACCCTATATATACGTCCCTTGATAATTGTGGCAATCTTCGTTTTAACCTTTAACATTAAGAACCAATTCCAACTCGAATAGGTATCATAAAACTTGAAAACTTTTCTATTTAAGTATCATCCCTTATCTATAAATTCCATATTATTGTACAACAATGACATCGTTTTTCTGTCTTTGTTTTATTACAAACAGATATATATCAACTGAAGTTGGTGGTGTTTGTTAATAAAGTATTTTTCACAAACAACCCCTTATGATGATAATAATAATTGAACAAAACAAAAAAACGGTCTGCAAATGATAGATCTATTATAATGGAAGGAATTTCCACCCTACCACCCCTTCTATACCAAAATTTCAAGACAATTAGAGTCGAATTAAGTACACAATACAAAATAAAGACAATACGAACAATAGGGGCGGAGAATCTTTGATTGAAATCATTGTCATCTAATCGGATGCGAATAAAAATAAAAACATCCCTTTGTTTTAGGTTTTTTTTTTGTTGTTTTCTATCATGATCAGGCGAAATTACGGAAAGGATAAAATTCACTGAAGTGGAATATTATTTGAAAGAAAAGAGCATTGTATTTTTAATGATATTTTTCAGTAATTTGTACGATAATCAATATTTGCGTACAAGGGGGTTGAAATCTAACAGTACAACGTTGGCATCTATATACCGTTTTATAAGTCAGCGACACATACAGAGAGAGAGAGCAACTGAAACTAACACTAGAAAGTTGACGTAAGTCACGAGGTGTTATACTAGCACTTCTTGTATTACTGGTTGCATTGCGAGAGTCTTTCGGTGAATCATCCTGTATATCTGATGAGAGACTCATTTCATTGTTGTTTATTTTGTAATTGTGAAAAAAATACACCGAGTTATATTTTGTTATAAGATGAATACCTTTGAGGGTTGTTGTAATAAATTCACCCTATTTTTTCTTGACAGATTATCATGATAGTTGTGAGACTTGGATAATTAATATGAATGAATTCAAGCAGGTAGCTGTTAGATGATTTCACAACGGTTAAACCAACTGAAATTTAATTAATTTTTTATGTTCTGTAAACGTTCTCAAGACGCTTCTTTTATTGTTTTAATAAATAAATTAAACAAAAATTGTGGAATTAAATATTGAAATAAAGATTCATTGCTCGAATTAAAACTGTTGCACTGTATAATAAAGAGTCATATAAAAGTCAACTTTTCTGTATTATTATCGTTTAAAACACAACAAGTTAAGTTTCATTGTAAAAACGAGGGGTGTAATAAAAATGTAAATTTTATGTAATTTTGTTCCTCTTTTTAGCACCTGAATTGGCAATTTTTCATTCAAATAATTGACGACGACCACCCAAAACAACACGCACTGTATAATTTTTGTTGGATTCCAAATTGCAATTTTTGGTATAAAAACCAAGAATTTCTCACGAAATTCGCAATTTACTTCTATAGCAATTACAGATACAAATTTTAATAAAATATCAACCACTAACGGGGGTTGGAATATAAATCAAAAAATATTAGAGGTATTAGATGGTGAATAATCAATTATAATTTTGTATTATATAAGGGTAGTTTTGGTTTTTTGATTTTAATTTACAGACTTATTTCGTATTATTAAATATTAATAATAATTTATTATAGCTTTTGTTTAATTAGGGATGGTGGTGATTGTAATTTATTACGGTTTATTGTTGGGGATGCTCAAATATCGTCTACCTTTTCCTAATTAAAATTGTCTAAATACGCTAATTTAGGGCGGTTTTTGGTGGTAAAATTGTCAAAAACTTTCCATTTTTTTTTATTGTTGTTAATAAAATTTTAATTAAAATCTTAATTTATTATCGACAATAATTTGTCATTAGTGATTTATTATTGAAAAATAAAAAAATAAGAAATAAGAGTAGAAAAGAATAAGAAGAAGAAGAAGCAGACGATTCTAGAAAAACACAAAACGTCAATATCGAGCTGATTTAGATTAATGATGAGGCGCTCTTTTGTTTATGTTTACTCTTAAAGTAAATGTTTTTATTACAAAAATGTCAATACCATCAAATCTACCGTTAAAAACAACCATATTCTTCAACAACATCATCCACATCTCTATCTTGACTTCTTTGGATAGTAACAACAGTCGACTACCGACACAATTGAATTATCCAAATGGTTGTTCGTTCAGAGAAATTGCAAATTGTCTTAACCGGAACCAATCCATCATTATACAGTGCTATCAGGCATGGACTAGGGAGGGTCAAGAACCATAGGGTGGTGTTCAGTGATGAATCCTGGTTCTATTTGGGAATGCATGATGGACGTATGAGGATTAGATGAAGACGTGCGGAACGTCACAATGTTGGATTTTCTATTGCGAGGCCTGTACACCAAATTGGTATGAGGTGCTATAACTTATGGGAGTAGGTCTTGTTTGGTATTCCTCCGAGGCAATATGACCATCTAGCGATATGTGGCGGAGATGGTAAAACCCCTCATATTCTTCTATTTCTTGGGCAGTTCGAAAACCCACTTTTACAGCAATATAATGTAGGTACGTCCTCATATTGCAAGATGTTTTATGGCCCGATTTGTAGAGCGTAATATCAATCTCTTGCATGACTACCCCGACCTTTCCGACTTTCACCGAACGAGCATCTTTGGGACAATTTGGGGAAAAAGACTGAGGAACTTGCTGCAGCTACGCAGATCTACAGCACAAATTACTTGAGACACAATATCTCAAGAGGAACTCGACCATCTGATAGAAACGATGCTACGAAGGGCAGGAGAGATATATTTTGTTTTTTTTCTTTAAAATTTTAATCAATTAATTATTAAGCAAAATTAAACGATTAAGCTACTGAATTGGTTAACTCGACTTCAATACCCAGAGAACGAAGAAAGAGAGAAGAGAGTCTCATTAAGTATGATCGTCTTTACTACCTTAAAGTCAAGCCGATCAAATAGAAACAGACCAACTGTAGACTTTGTTTTCTAGGATTTCGGTAATTGTCGTGATGACTTTGGCGTAAATCAACTAAATTCGACGAATTTACAGGAACTTTCAGTAATTATCGAGTTTTACTACTGAAAATAAGCAATTTCAGTAAGTTAAGTTTAATCTTCAATAGATTGTAATTTTGGCTTATACGAAAAATTCTGCTTTTGACATGTGTGTTAATTTCCAGCACGTATACAGATATAGTTCTACACGATCGATATTTGGAAGGAAATTATCAAAAAAAAAACAAACCGACATTTCTAAATTTACCAACCAACCAACAATCAATCTACAAGTAATTTTAAACCTTGACATTTCAATTCTGTAACATCAGGTACATACAGCAATTTAAACACGTTTTTCGTATTCAAAATACGTTCAGAGATTCTCCCATCAAGACTTCTCCCTGTTTTTCCTTGAAATAAAGGCACGAGGAGAGATCAAAAAAATGGAAGAGAATACGTGAAAATTCAATTTAATCTCGATTATAATTCTATAACTCTACGGTATATGAACGTTTAGAATGTAAAACAAAATCCAAATTGTCCAAATTTCAGTTTAATGATAAAAAAGAAGATATCTGTATACGGTTTTACGATTACTGAAAAAATGTCCATTCGAGATTAAATCGTTTATTTGATGATCGCTTCTCAATTCTACAAATGCTTCGATTTGAGAGAAGTGGAGAAGAAGAAGAAGAAGCAAAGTAAAAAAAAAAGGTTAATGATAACGTTCATCATCGAGATTTATGCATAGAATTCGCATATAGACCCAGTCAGCAAGAACGCTATTCGAATATATCGGTCGATAACTGCGGTATATCAAAAGGAAGGAAGCTTTTATCCTGTACACCATCATCAAACATATGGTTTCGAATCGTTCTAGCATACATAGCAATACACGAAAAAAAAAAAAAGAAAAAGAAAATACCACCGAATCAACAATAGAATTCAACAACAGTTAAACCAACATTTACCTTTACATCCTGAATAGCTACTCAACGATGTTGTCCGTGTTGGTAAACTGGCCAAACGTCCACGACAATGTGGACAGGAATCGTTGCTAGTTTGTTCGGTACGTGCCCAACGTGCCGCCACCGGTGGTGGTAATGGTGGTGGTGGTGGTGATGGACTAGCCGATGGACTCGACCAACTTGGTTGTTCCAACATGGGAGTAGAATTTTTGGAAACCATCTGAAACAAACAATTTTTTTTTGGTAGGTAATAAATTTGATGTGCAACCACCATATTTGAACGATTCCACCCTTATATACAGTCTAATCTATGATTTTCTACATGAAAACTGCCAAACTGATAAAAGATATCAACGTTTTCCGTTACAATGAATTCATAATCTTTTACATTAGTTGTAATGAGGCTCAAAACGTATAATATACAGACTGTCCCAAATTGATCGATTTTGTAATCAAATAGTAATTGTGGGACACTCTGTATAAACGTCACAATAATTGATGGATTAAATCGTAATTCTCTATGTGAATTATTAAATGTCGAGGGAGAACGGATGGTTATTCATATACGCTTAGTTGCTTACGGATCATAATTTATGCGTAGAAAACCATTTTTCTCCATCAGTACAGCCAGGTGTTTCATATAAAAAAAAAGAAAATAACGAGCTTTAGAAGCAACAACAAACTCTAGGAACATAGAACAGTCTTCAACCCAGACAAAGGCTATACGACTGTCCCAATTCTTGTAGTTTCTCCTATGTTCCTAGATGAACTGTTTCAACCTGTATATAGGTGTAATGACAGGTTATGCGGTTGTGGTTTAGGGATTGTTGCCAATGAATATGGTCGGGACAAGTTTTCACATGGGATACTACCGTACCGCATAAAGGATATCAACAAGGGAACAAGTGATTTACTAGCGTCGATGTCAGTCGACTAGAAAAATTTAGAATAATGTAGGCTTTATGCCATCGATCTCCAACCAAAGAAACCAATGGAAATCCTTTTAGACAACTATACTTTTATAACTTATTGGTGAGTATCTATCAAGTGTTCGATAACTTATTGAATTAATACAAATGATTGAATTGATAAGAGAGTGGAAATCGTATTTTACAATTCTGAACAAATCTTGATCTCAATTTCTATCTCTAATGTAGTAAATTGCGGATCGAAATTGAACCAATCTGAAGCCTCATCTACACTTGTGGAAAAACACACAAGAATTTTCAAAAGTTGAGGGTAGTTTCTTGATATCTGAATGAAATCTAGCTGGTGTCTTTCGCGTAACTATACTTCACATGTGATTGTAGGAGATTGTGTGTATTTTGTATAGTGTGACCGTGATGAGAAGATCGTAGTGTAGATCGTGACTCTAACAGAATACCGCTTCGTTATCCAAACTTTAATGACTTTTTTTCTAATACAGTTTTAATTTATTGTTGCAGTGATAGATGAGTAACAAACCTACCTACGACTAGCAACTAGCACTATAATTTACAGTAATACCAACAAAACTAGCTATAAAATATAAAACAAAAAGCCTACTTAAAGATAGATTAAATACAATAATTTTGATTTATGATTTAACTGTATTTTATCAACTTATTCAACGAAATACAGTTTGATCATTTGAAGGCAACATAAAGTAAATCTATACGATTTACTTATAGTTTCTGTTTAATATTTGATTTAACACTAACTGTATAGGAAAAGCAATAGGAGCACTATAACATCCTGTTTTTGTAATCGCACACAAAACAATCACTTTCCACTCGAATACATGAAAGTTTAAATTCTCTTCCACTATTCTCCCTAAAATATAAATACCTATATACAGACTTGGCATCACTAATAGGAACATAAGGAAAAAATACTAGCAACACCCACTCTTAAGGGATTTACATAAGTTAGAATTTGGTGAATGCAAGGGGGTGTGATGTTTAGAGAAATGTCTAAAGCCGCGTCCGCATTTAACGAACGATTTTCACATCACTCGGCGACTTACAATATGCGCACGCGCGCCTTACCTCAATTACCAACGTCCAACGATCAAAATCGCTCAATGTAGTCGACCTTAACTAACGCGAAACATCTATTAGAGCGTGAGATGCTGGTATTTTTCCCCTATGTTCGTATTAGCAATGCCAAATCTGTATAAACACAAACACATATAAACATCTATATGTATATGGTATTTAATAGTTTAATGTCTTCAACTAATACCATTACAACTCCTAATTAAATCACCAAAACCGTATTCATGTGCTTGTCTCGATTATTTTACAAATCAGTTAATTCCATTTGCTTTTAGAATAAAAACGACACACAACAGTGATTTTTATAAATTGATTGGTGTGGTTTTTGTATGTTTAAAATAGAAAATTAAACACGGAAACGGCTCTATATCGTGACAGATGATGAAATCAAAAATTCTACAGAAAAAAAATTAATAATTTGTACATCACGGCAGGGTGTTTAAAATTAAAACGTCACTCACCCAAAAAAAAAAAAGAAATACCTTAACGTCTAGATCAACATCTTCTCAAGAAGACTGAAGTGAGAGGTTTTGTCACGTTTTCTGTTGTTGTTGTTACTGTTAGAAAATTGCCGAATAAATTCAATTTCTTATAGGGTTGGGTTGGTTTCGAATTCTTCTACTAAAATGGGGGTGAATTTTGATATTTCAAAAATTGTAGAAAGTAACTGATTGATAAAAATAAAAAAAGATAAGATAAAGTTTCAATGTTGAAGTGAATGATAATATATAGAAGTTTCAGGAAGGTTTCGTTTTTCTTTCTGAAAATACTCTCGAAACAATTGTAATGATACTACGAAAAGTTTAAAGATTCACTGATTTCATTCGTAACTTCGACTCAATCACTTCCACTTTCCCATATTTCAAGTCTTTCCTTAGATGTTTATGTAACAAGATCAAAAAAAAAGGTCACCTGGAAAGCAGCGCCCTGTATACAGAACGTCTGAAGCCGCGTCCACATGATAACGATTGTGAGAATCATGCGTACAAATTAATAGTAGAATGACAGCATTGTCCGTTAAATCGAGACAAATTACGACACGACGGACGACATTCTCTGGAACGATCGTGCGAATTTATACCAAAGATTAAAATAGCCCACTTGACACCGTATCTAAACTCGATTTAACGGACAATCACTAAAAACAGAAGTCTTCAATCATCTTTAATTTGTCATCGATGATGTTTTGTTGAAGTAGCACTATCGCTTTACGATTGCCCTCTAAAGCCCACTTCCATAACTTACACTGTAATCTCAATGGTATTACAGCTTCATTAGAAATTTAAAGCAGATAACATAACGATTCTCTCTTGCATGCAGTAAATACAGCAGTAGATGTACGTATTTTCAACGATTTTAACCAAAAATCTACATAAAGGTACAAATAACTGTAAATTATCATCAAAGATCTCTTTAGAACCAACAACAACGATGAAAGGACAGTCTGCTGAAGCCGTATGGAGCCCAATTAAGATAAAATCGAGTCATCTAACATGTACTACTCATAGATAACTTGATTTAACATAAGCGATCAATCAAAATCTAGTTAGCTAAGAATGGGGAAAAAAATGGAACCAGAAGAAGCATAAGAAGAAGAAGAAGAAGAAGACACTAGACCAGAAAGAGAATTCTACACAATTTACTCGTATTTAATTTTCTGGAACAAATTTGACTGTCAACTAGTAGAATTATGGATGATGATAATGATGATTATAGTTCAAACTGTGGATTTTATAATTTTCAGGAATTTTCAGGAACTTTCAGGAATATAACAGAAGAATTATATCATCTATTTAAACAATAATTCATCTAAATTTAAGTGAATTAAGCAATAATTCATGAAACCACCACCAATTAGAATACAGGGTGTTGGTTGAATTAACAACAAGCTATTAGAGAATTTGCATAGGAAAACCAATGGAAATTGTGGAAAATTCTTCAAACTTCCCAACAAACGAACAATTTTGAAGGATCGATTCCGACCAATTTCCAAATTACCTAATACTGGGGGCATTTCGTGTATCTCATAAAGAATAGACTTTTATTCGTGTTTATCACAGGTCTTGTTTGATTGTTGCTGTTTATGGTGACTTTTTATAATTCCATAGAGGATTTAAGTGTTTTGTTGAATAGCAGTAGAAGTCTCTTAACAACCATTCAATTTGTCAATCAATCAATCATTCAACTAGTCAATCAATCAATCAATCAAACAGTCAATCAATCAATAATGAAATTAAAAGCTCAACAATTAACACGAGATTTGTGGATAATTTTACTGCCGTTCTCAAAGTGTCTTTGACAAGATTTGTTTATGTAGCTTAAGGTGCGTTCACACTTATTAACGATCAGTTTCAGACATGGACTCCGAATCCTTATGCTAAACGACGGTGGAGTTTCGTACACACCAAGTTTTAAGGACAGAGAATAACGCCGGGGCAAGTGGTCTCTTTCTAAGTTTGTGCGCATGCGTATACACATATTATATAGTAGTACAATCGACCGAATTTTACCGATTTCACTCCGTACTAGCAATGCTAACGCACAATCAGAAAGAATAAGACTGCCCCGGTACAAGCTATTTGTCCCTAAAAGTGGTAGGCTACACTCCCCTCTTCCGCTATTCGGAGTCCATGGTTTCAGACGTAAAAGATTAATGCAGATGCGCCATTACAATAAATCCAAAACATACGCTATAACAATTACAATCGTAAATGTGGAATACCTACATTTGAAAAGCTTTTCTCGTTTGTAAGCCTCCAATCTTAATACCTTTCAATGAGAGTTTCAGGTATTATTGAAACAAAAGACTGTAACATTTCCCAGGTATTTCACTGGAAATCTTTGATGAAACATTATGTGAAATTTCGAAATTTCAAACTGAAATTACATGAAATTGTAAGAAGATAATGATGTTGATCCTTTGTAGAATACAACTGATAAAAAATTAGCTGCACACATACACACACACACACACACAAACACACACGATAAAAAGGTGATGTAATTGAAACGGCTGAAAAAAGCTGAAAGAGAAATCGATACGTTCAATTTGACTATATCAAATGTAGATATACTGAAATTTGTTGAATTCTCATGAAAGCTTTCGTAGAGATAATCGTAATTTTTTTTTTTTTGGAAAAATTTCAGGTTGGTTTATCTATTTGAAATGCAATCAAAACACTTTAATTGACCATTAGTGTTTGAATGTCAAATAGGGATGATTATTCATTAACACACATCAAAGAGGACAATTTAGGTGTATAGAGAGAGAGAGAGAGAGAGGGAGAGATGTGGTAAAATCCGCAATGCTGCTTCGTTATATGCAAATTTATTTAGCAGAGCGCGAGTGACCCTATATGAATACATATTCAACCGGTTGCTAAGACACAAATCAAATATAATCCCCGATATTGTGTATCCTCTTTGCAACCATATATAGTGATCTGTTTTTTCGGAGGTGCTATCCTGGAGTTGGAGCGCTACCAAATTGGTAGTGGTTGAACAAGTTAAAGCGTTCAAAGTGAATAGTAGAGCTAGACAAATGAGATGTTTACGGTTTTGTCTTAACGGGATCTGTAGAAAACATTTGTACTCGGTCAGAAACGTTGTCGCTGTTGAACGCATGAGAAAGGTGCGTAACGTTGAAATGTGGCTAGCGGTCAGTAACAAATAAATACAGTCACGGAACGTATAACTGACGTTTCGTCTCGCTACCCCTAACCCCAAGACGTGTTGCTAGCCCTGTCTGTATGACGCACGCAACCGTCCCTTTTCTGTGCAAAATTCACGGATCAGTACGCTGTTTTAGAGTCAGTACTGGAGCTAGACAAATGAGATGTTTAAGGATTTTTTTTAGCAGGATTTGTACAAAAAATTTGCACTCGATCAGATTTGTAGAGTAGAGATTGAGAAATGCGCTACCGCTGTCGAACGCATGAGAAAGGTGCGTAACGCTGAAATGTAGCTAGCGGTCAGTAACAAATAAATACAGTCACGGAACGTATAACTGACGTTTCCAAGACATTTTCTAAGTCCTCTCTGTATGACACAAGCAACCGTCCCTTTTCTAGGCAGAATTTACTGATCGGTACGCTGTTTTAAGTACTTAAAAACCAAGGTAGCGGCTGTTATTTCGAAACAACGGACAATTAACGTGTTTTTCGTAATAATCGTAATAATCACCAATATGGTATCCTCTCTGCAACCCTTTAGGGATCTGTTTTGGTTTTTTTTTGAGGTGCTATTTTGAAGTTGGGACGCTACAAAATTGGTAGTGGTTCAACAAGTTAAAGGCGTTCGGAGTCAGTACTGGAGCTAGACAAATGAGATGTTTAGGACTTTGTCTTATTGTTAGCGGGATTTGTAGAAAACATTTGCACTCGATCAGATTTGTAGAGTAGAGATTGTGAAATGGGCTACCGCTGTCGGACGCTTGAGGAAGATGCGTAACGCTGAAATGTGGCTAGCGATCAGTAACAAATAAATACAGTCACGGAACGTTTAACCGACGTTTCATCTCACTACCCCTAAAGCCAAGACTTGTTCCAAGTCCTGTCTGTATGACACAGGTTAGCGTCCCTTTTTCTAGGCAAAATTCACGGATCGGTACGCTGTTTCAAGTACTTAAAGACCAAGGTAAGGGCTATTATACCATATTTCTTGGTCGAAACTGTCAGACAGTAAATAAAATGATGTAAATTCCATTTTTAATGTAAATAAATATATGAATATTTTGTATATAAAGAGTGTTTTATATTTTAAAGCCGGTCCTGTCTACTATCCATAATTGAGAGATTTATAATTTCAAATGGTCCATATATACAATCAGAATAGAGATAACAAATATTAGTCACAGTTATAAACAACCATATCTTGATGATATAATAATAACATAAACTACAACAACAACAATAACAACAACAACAACAACAACATTACCATAACTGGCAGCAATATGAATTATTATCACAAATCAAATCATTACAATTGATAGATTTTGGTAATTTATTAAAGATTCAAATCTATAATATTGGATAGACTAAACATCAATTATTAGAAGACAAAAATGTTTTACTAACAACATTAGAACAAAAAAATGAAGAATGAGGGGTCAAAGTTGTAATTATCAACAGAAAAAAGATGTAGCCGCAGGATGAATAAGCATAAAACAATGAATTAGAATGGGAAAAAAAATATACAAAACAAAATAACGGAACCTGGACGAACACTCTCTATTATTAATAATAATGATAATAATAATAATATTGATATGACAGTAGATGATGATGATGATGATGATGATGGTGATGTCACGGAATTCGTGAATTATCTTTTGTTGTTCTCACCATTTTTAATTCAGCTGCTAGATGTTACATGTTTTGACATTTTTAAGACACTTTATGCCGGAAAATCTAACAATAATAATAGTGTTGTTGATAATAAAAATATAGAGCTTATAGCTAATCTGAAAAACATAGTTTTCTATTTTAATTTGTTCAGGTGGATGAACTTTGTTACATATTTTCGTATTATTACGAATTAATTGCTAGTAACTTGTCTAAAACGACCACACGTAAATGATTATATACCATACATTTTAACTATTAGATTTGATCGTTATAAAGGTACAGTTCGTAATGGACGGAAATTAATATGGGTTTTTACAGTTAAAATATAAATGGATCCACTTTCAAGCGAAATTCTGTGAAATGGTCGAATTATTTAATTAACAACAGTAACAATTAACCTTAAAATTGTCCTTTCTGACCGTTATATACAGTACTGGACAAACTGCAAGGCGCATACGAAGACAAACATCACCACCAACCACTCGTACGTCTTTCACCATAAGTTAGAATGAAATGGAGTACTGAATAAACGCCATAATTAGAGGATATTTTTGAACTCTGCGAGAGTGGGGGGTGCCGATACGTTTCCTTATGTACCTAGAAGCATGTCTAGTACTGTATGTAGCGAACATTTGTACTCTACAACAAATTCACCTCTATAAAGCGACCAGTTGATGTGTTTTTTGTAGTGAATCCATTTTTTATAACGTTGAAAGCTGAACAAGAAGCCGGTAAAATTAATTACAGGACAAAATGTTAAATTTTAATCCACTTAATTAACTGTAAATTTCTTACAATGTTACTATGGTAAAATAAATTAATCTCTAAAAGGGTTGATTATCCTCTCCCCTATATACATATGTTCATATTTTTCATTAATAAAAATTCGTAAGAGGATTATTAGTATTCTTTAACAAATCTTCATCTATATGTATATAATAACTGTCTATTTAGTTTAGGGGATGAAAATGTAGATTCATAAAAATTCAAGCCTCTTTCAGGTGAATACCTGAATTATAAACTTACATATCCGTTATATACCTAAGCAATTTCCTTCAAGTAGATTGTATTTTCATTATTATCCCTTTAATTAAACGCAATTCTTATGTAATACACCTTGCGGGTTAAGGTTAATTAACCCTTAACACCGTTAATTTGACTCCAACATGCAAATAGGTGGAACTACAATTGAGATTCGTTCGGTAAAAAGAAACAAATTCGTTCCTATCGTCAATTCAAAACTGTTGAAAGAATTCACAACGCATGCGCGTAACATTCTGACGTTGCGCAATACAAATAGGAACAAACCTATTAATTATATAAGTTGATTTATTCGTTATAAATGTATAGGTTCGTAATAAACGAACTATACTGTTTTCTTCGAAATAATCCCTACAACTCTAATCCTTTTAATTAAGTCTAATCTTCTTGTAATACACTAGAGAAAAGCCAATTAACCCCTAAAAAAGTAGGCTGACTTGTCCAGTAGTTGTGGATGTTCTGTATCTTCAATAATTGTCCGTTATTTAGAGGGTTTTGGTACGGTTTTTTATTGATCATCTACAGGTAGCTCAATTTTTGTATTGTTTGTACACTTATCACGTGCTTTTAGCCAATATTTCGAAATTGACATGGTGATGAATTATTAACTGTAGCACCACAACAATCACCAGATGTGGGGATATAAATTATCCGTTTTCCTGCATAAAAATCGAACGTATTGAAAACTAGTGAAATCCCCAGTTGGTAATACTGTACGAAAATGTTACTATTTACAAACATGAATAAAACAAATAGAAATACAACATTGTTTTTCCTACAATTTCCAACCTTCTCATGTCTCTCATATATATAGAGCCCTTACAGTTTAAGCACGCTATTGGATTCAAAGATAAATAAGAGCTTTTCGTTTTAATTGAACTGTAACTAATGTCTTTCTATTATTTTTATTTTTTTTTCAGCAGACGGCGGGGGGATGATATAAATTCCAAAATATTGTGTTGTTGTTGTTATTGTAAAAGTTGGTTGTTAATATTGCGTTCTTTCTTCTCACCCAACTCGTTATTTACGATCAGATTTACTAACATGCTTCAATATTTCATTTTGAACTTCCGTAAAATTTGTAGCTCCACTCTCTATATGATATTTTTTTTCTTTATTAAATTGCAGGAGGAATAATATAGAAAAAACGACTACTTGGTGTTTTTTTTGGTAGTCGGCGGCTTATATCGCGTGTCCCCAAAATGAGGCACCTATAACGCGAATTGGGGGGGAATTGACTCATTGTGCGCAATACAAGAGACCAAAGAGTATAAGATAGAGGAGACGGCAGAAATATAAGTTTAAGCGACCTCTGGTGTTCCAGACTCATAACTATCAATTAATTCAACTGATGAAGGGTAGACGGGGCAAGGGGTTCTTTTGAATAATATGTATATAGTAGCGATTCAAACATTGTCGCGTACCGGATTCCTTGCGCCTGATGGCCGGCTTTATCGACTTGAAAGAACAGTAAAACCAACAACATTGTTGTACGATATTGCGCATGACTTTAGGAAAGCTAGAGAGAAGAGTTAAGGTATCCAGTTTAAAATAGACGTGGTATAAATAGAGAGGGTGCATTATTGAGCAGACACACGGTAGATATCGTTCAACTAGAACGATTTATATCAAGTTATTTATTTTTTTTCAGAAAGCCTTCTGAAATACATAATTTGAAAACTATCCAGATGACATTTCAAGTTGATTTGTTGTGTGTTATCTTCTAATATCTCTCTAACCTAGTTTTTATTTTAAAATGATACATTTATCTAAACAATCAATCTAACTATAGATGAAACTTGATTCTATTTTTATTCACTATTTTCGTTTTTTTTTTTTTTGTATTTTTGATTTGATACAGTGCTACCAACTGATAAAAATTTAATATAAAACATCGTCTATTTTTACAGCTTCAATTCTTTTCCACTATAGAAATATATCTCATCTTTAATTCAACATGTCTTAGGTGGAATGCAGCAGTCGACTCTTTTTTTTTCTTTCTCTCTCTATATACCCCCAAAGGGATTGTTCTTTATGAAATTCCACCTTGAAACCAATAATTAATAATAAAAAAAAACGAACACGACAATATTAAATTACATAATTTGAAAACTTAATTAAAAATTTGTTTTTCCAAACAAGAGTTGATACAGTTAAATTACAATATCCCGTTCCAGAAACGATCATCATTAGTAAAATGATCCTTGTTATTATCGTCATTCAATATAACGGTCATTGCTAAAATTTCGTGCTTTAAATACGAAAATCATTTGTAATTAACATAATTTGAGAGAAATATACAAAATTCCAGTTCAATCAACATCTCGATCTCTATCTCTAATAATTCTACTACGCATGACTTAGAGTGGTAGTGTGGCGCAATTGTACTGCGCACTACACAATTAGTTGCTAATTTATAGAAGTTGTGATTAAATTTAACGATTTACAACTTGGTAAATTTGCAATAATCGTTATAATAATGGTAAATAAAGCTGGAGGGTGTATTCACAAAACTTCCCTATAAAGTATTTAAAATTAATGATTTCACACCAGATTCATCCCCTAATTGTTTGGCAAGCAATAATAAATCAATTATTCAAAGCGTACAATGCAGTTGTTGTTGTTATTGTTGTTGTTGTTTAAAACAACTGACTTTTTACTAGACAATAATAGAGATACAGATGGAGATTTCGTTGTAGAATACCAATTTCATTTTATCTTTGATGATTGTTATTTTAATGGAAAATTATCAAACGGTTAATGAGCACCAATTAGACTACGATTCATATCAAAAACAACCCTCTATATCAGTTAATTTTCATCCCTTATATTATCAAATTTATATTTAATTTAGTCTAAATTGAAATTTGAAAATTGACATAAAGTTTTACCACCCCCTCAAAAAAAAAAAATAACTAATACTCTGGTATCCAGTTGTTTAATGTTAGTAGATGAGCTCCACTGGTAGGATAACGGAATATTTAATCCTGAGGGATTTCAGTGGTTTTACACACACACATATACCCACAGAGAGAGAGAGAGTTTTCATTTTTCAGACGAAAACGGTGGAATGATTAAATTTTGATTTTCAAACATATCTGTAAGTTTTTTTTTCAGTAAAATCTCTATTGTTGGTAGGAAAGATTTGCTGAAATTTTCATCATGAAATTTTCGTAAATTTCAGCAATCTTGTCTCCATTTCATGGTTGATGGAATTAAAAAGCTTCAACAAATATTTAAACTTCTTTATAAATTTTAATTATTAAAAGTCCATCAATATTTGTCACAATTTTCAGGAATTTCAATTCTCTCAATTAACTATACTTTTATGGGGACAAAAAGATTGAAAAGCTCCTGAAAGTTTTCTACAATAGAACGAGGAAGGAAAAAAACGTACTGACATTTTGTTTTACAGATTAAAAGTTTGTACATGAAACTGAAATTTTGAAGTATACATTTAGTTTTCAGTTACAAGACTGAAATGTGTGTGGTTTTTTATTTCGTCTTTCACACCACCACAAACAATAAAAATACAACTTTCAGGCGACTATACTACTACTACTACTACAACTACAATAAAAGAAAAATTACAGAAACTGAAATATTCAGGAATTAATCAAATCTCAGACGAATAACATAAATTTCAGTGGAAATACTGACAGATTTATATATCACACCTGAAAGCTCCTGAAAAATATATTATTCTTTCACATTCATTTAAAATAAACACCTGAAAATTTCGTTTTATGAATTATATCGACAAATTTTCAGTGTATACGTTGTACAATTGATTAATTACTGAAAATTGTTTTATCAGAATTTCTTATCATTAATTTAATAAAACGTTATCAATAGAAACGAGAGGACACGATATTTCATCAAAAGCGATTTGGAGAGTTATTAAAAGACCAATCAAGCGTGCTAGTAGCTTTATGTTGCGGACACGTTTATTTCAACAACAAAACTCCAAAATTATAGACGAACTATTTCGATTCAGTCGACTTGACTTCAATAGTAAGTTAAACCTAACTAAAGATTGACAATCATATTTACGGGTTACATCGCAATAAACACAATTATCCTTTTGATTGATTTATAATATTATAGGGTTGACTATCAGAGTTAAGTCGGCCGAATCCAACTAGATTGATTGTAAACGAAAATTTGACAAAATTGATTTTGACATGGTGGATTAAGTTGTAATTGAATTATTTTTTTTCTTATTCTTATTGATCTAATCGAAAATTTCTAATCAACTCTTTTATCATTATTATTATTATTATTATTATTATTATTATTATTATTAGTGATTATTACGGTATCTATGTCCATATTTGTAACTAATAAAAGTAACGTTAATAAAAACTTTATGTGTGTCTATTTCGTAAAGTTAATTAATTTAAATTCGATTTTTTTTTATTGATCGAACCCAATTTAAACAAATTTCTATTAAATATCTAATATTGTTATTAAGACGACTATTGTTAATAACAAATTCTAGATCACTAACAGCAGATAGTGTAAGTGAACAAACTGTACACCTCCTGCTGATACAATAATCGAATTATTATTATCATTATTATCATGATTATTATTATTATTATTATTGGGGGCGTTTTATGAAATTGTCCGATAATGATTTTTAATAATAATAATAATATACTGAACATGCATGATCTTGATTTATCATCAACATGACTTACAGTTGAACCTGTAATTATTTACAACAAAATGACTTTAAAATAAAAAAAAAGTCTTATTAGAGATCTTTCTGGATCAAAATTACACAGGCTGGTAACATGCCTGACTTTTGACGATGTCCGATTGGTCGGCGGGAGTTTACATTAACCAATAGAGATCACACGGCGCACGAGTTGATGATGTGGACGTGTCTCCACAGTGATCTAGTTCTCAACTTGTGTAATTTTGTTCCAGAAAGACCTCTAGTGTTTTGTTTTTCTTGTTTCAAAATAAAACCTGAATCTATTTTCATATAAATCCGCCTATTTCCGGACTCTATACTATACGTTTTTTTTTTTATTTGTTTATCTAGCTATAAATATAAGATTGCTTCAATGGAATTAAAAAAAGAATACTAATCCGTACTATAAATTAATGTCAAAAATGGAGCATGCGTACAACTATTCCGTTAATGGAGAGCATGCGCAATTTGTTGCATTTCTATGAGCACTTCCGCACAACCTGTTTTATTCAAAATACAACTTGATTCAAATGAGATTAATTTATTCAAATTTGTTTGAATTTCCATTGAAATCCTTCTATTTCCGGTTGTTTTATTGAAAAATTGATTAAAATCAAATTTAATTAAATACGGATTATCCGCAACACTAGCATTACCTACTCAAGAACAATCAAGATTGTTGTTTGGCCCCATAAAGAGGGTGTACAGGCGCGGTACAAATTACACCCCCGTAATTTAACAACGGAAAATCAACGATAATAATTAAATAATTAAACTGTCAAATTAAAATATTTGAAATTAAGCATCGTAACGTTACAGTTAACGTTACGTTGCGGAGAATCTATAAGTTCTACAATGTCTTCTTTATACAGGTTGAAACAGTTCATCTAGAAACATAGGAGAAGCTACAAAAACCGGGAGAGTCTATGGTTTTCGTCTGAGTTGAAAAGAGATAGCTGGTGGGATCTTTGTAATATTACCCACTCTCAAGACTGTCTTATGTTTCTAGATGAACTGTCTCAACCTGTATAGTCTGTTAAGTGACTTAAGCGAGCCTGTAATTTAATAAAAATGAGTTCACAATAGATACAGCAGCAAAGGTAACTTTCAATTTTTCATGATGACAACTTTAAACAAGTGCAATACTCAAAACTACCTGGATTTTCAAATAAACTGGATCTCTTAAGTCACTTAACAGAGTATACAATCCACCGTATATAGACAACGATGCTCGCTGTTACATTTATGCGTTAATCAAAATAATTGCGTTATGTTCGCGTGTTAGGTGTAAATGTTGCGGAAGTTCTAAAATTGGTAATAGTAGGTTAAATTTAATTGAAAATTGAATTAAATGAAAGAGAAGAGAAAAAAAAACTTTCAAATCCATGTAATTTAATTTTCGTAAATTGAAACACACAGGTGTTTCATTGAAATACATTCAGATTATCTAAACCATAAAACCTTCGAACAGAAGTGTTAAAAATCCGGCTATAGTAATAAGATTATGGGTAATAAATTTTTTTGTGTGTTGAAGAACAAGATGAAGAAAAAAAAAAGAAACTAAAATCCTTTAAAGTAAACGAATTATTAAGAAAATAAAAAGCACACTCGTTCTATCGAGACATAAATTGGTTTCATTAAAATTTAAAATGACTCTTTTAGTTTTTTTATGGTGTATATACACACAAAAAAAACAAATTTCAATAATGGAAAAGCCGGAAAATTGATTTCCCAACAATTCCACCGAATTATGTGAAATAATTGATAATAAAATGGAGAGGAATAAAAGGAAAAACCACCAGTTTTGTGGGGCAAGCAAGAAATGCTCTCATCTCGTTAAAATTTCAAGGTTTTTTTCTTCTTCTACACAATGAAATAAAGATGATTTTCTGTTATATTTCGTGTTGAGTAGAATTACAATTCTAGAACGTTACTACATTACTGATAGCTATGTATGTACGGTTGGGCAGTTGTTGTGTGTGTTAGATCAGAGAAAAGATGGAGATTTCCGGACGCTGACGATTGCGCACGACTTTCCCTCCTCGTTACACAATATACTATTCTTAATAAACGTTAAATTTCATTAGATTTTTGGTATTTTTACAATATCAAGTAGTCTTCATAATGAAACAATAGAAACAACAGAATGTCGTCTTGCTAGTCAACTCGATTTTTATTGGTCAGTCAGTATAGCAACGTACGGTAAGAGAATTTATCAATTTGAGAATGCAAAGACTCTATACCGTTACAATGGATTCCCGGATTCTGGCAATTGCGCAACTTTCCCTACTCGCTATACACTCAAGTATTTTCGATAATAAAAGAAAAATTCTCTATCAAATCATTTCTACTCCACTCCAACTCCCAACCATTACAATACTACCAAACTATACCAGTTTCAAACTAACACACACACACAAACATTGACCATTTATTATTTTTTTGACATTATTATAGCCAATGTATATGGAAGAGAAATGGGTCAATTCGGGGTGGAATCGAAAGATTTTCTTCTTCGTCACAATCATCATAATTCTTAAACGATTTGCAAAACGTTTCCAAATAATAATAATAATAATGGTAATAATAACCAAAAAAAAAACAAATCGTTGGCAACTGTTGTCGAATAACGACATACAAGAATCAAGAATTTAAAACAACGACAATAAAAAACCAAAAAAAATTTGGAATAAACGGAAAAGAAACCCATTTATTTCGTGTGTGTGTGTGTGTGAGTTGGGCCTGTCGTCGGTCGACAAAACTATTGAGAATTATGTGTGTGTGTGTGTGACAATTTGGCATAATTTTTTTGATAAAAACAACCGAAATTTCCATTAATTTGTGATTTTCAAATCTTGTCGCTATTAAAATCGATAATTGATTCGTTTCCGTCTCGACAAAAAACACCAAACAAATCTTTACCGTTTCATTATTATTATTATTATTATTATTAAAATACCTATAAATTCAGGTGTTATTTAGCGATTTTCGTATGAGAAACACGTGTATTTGCTGTTTAAAAATTACTAATAAGTCTTCCCTTGAATGAAAAAAACTTGTAACGCATTCAAAATTAAATCGATAAAGTCCTCACTTTATACCAGCCGATTTTGCAATAAATTAAACCGAATTTAGTTGATTGAAAATACGCGTAAAACCCAATTAAATATTGGTAAGTATGGAATTACGCGAAAAATACGCGCAAATTCGCGTTACTTCAATCGTGTGAATTTGAAGAAAATCTACCAAAATAAACAATAACAGACAGACAACGTGTGAATATTGTTGTTATAAAGGTGTAATCACGGATTTTGTTGTTATTTTATGTGATTTATCGACGTAAAGGTGCTAAATTTTAGAGCGCCTGTTGAATCGGCGCTCAGAATTGATCCACACAAGAATCAGCCGCTATATCCGACTTTTATATACTACTTCCGGTTTTTCTATTATTACCTTAACAATAAACAGCAATCACTATATACCACTACACTATCATCACTATTATTATTATTATTATTATATTCATTATTTTTTAACAACAATCCGAATTATCAACAATTTTACATATTTCTCCATTTATGTACATATTATTGTTGTTTTTTTGTTAAATCGGAAAAAAAATTGTTTTTTTTTCAGTCTGAAATCACGTGCCGGATTAATAACGATAGATCGGAGGCGGTTGATAATAGACCGCCGTCTATGTTGCTACTGACGCTGTAGTAGAGTGGCGGCGAGATGCGTCGCTATCCATCGCGGCGAGCAAGGTTGTGTCTTGATATATTCCCCCACTACAATTACCACCAACCCTGATGCCACGTATATTGACACTATCCAACCTGATAGTGGTGGTGGTGGTGGCGTCACTATTCCATTCATAATTATACACAATTTTAGTTGTCTTTTTGTGTTTTTCCAACAAAAGGGGTGACATGATGAACTTTATATTACAACCCTTATCAGATAATTTATCATTCAAGAATTAATCAACCAAAAACTAGAATAGTTTTAACAATAAAACAAAAACAAACAAAAATTGGCAGTGACATATTGCCGCCGTTTTGTATAAAATAATTCACCACCACCACTACCCCTCTGTGTTATTATCATCACCGACTGCTTTTATTGACAGTCATCAGTGTTGACTCTAGCCTACTTCCGGCACCTTATCAACTCCGAAAGTACACAAACAGACACACACACAGCAAAGGGTAGTTTCTGAACATTTTACGGCCGGTTTAATTGCATCAATACCACCCTATAGTTACGTTCTGTCTCTCTTATCTTGTGTGAAAATTGAACGAATTCGTGCAGTTTATTCAAACATGATTTTTCTCTTATACTACTACTACTACTACCCTTATCTTTGTTGTGTATATATTTTTGTATAATAAGGGTTGTATATATGGAATACATAAAGTACACTGATTTACGACATCTATTTTACATCTTCTGTGGAAATTTATGGTTATTTTTTATGTGTGATTTCGCGTATTTTACAATGTCATGTAATCGAATTCCCACCGAATTGAATATACAGATGGAAAGACAGGGTAGTTTAAGAATAATAATAATAATAATAAGGGTAACTTTCAAACGAATAATATAAAATACAGAAGTGAGAAGATGGTAAGAAATGGGTAATCATTGAAAGATTGCTATCATTACAGATGAAAATCGTGTCTATTCTCTCATCATCCCCCGCCCAATTCAACCCCAATTAATTTTAATTATAATCATTTGTTTATAATTACGGTTGAAATTAATTCACTGTGTGATACGTTTGAAAATTATGTTGTAATTTCCATTTAAAATGCGTTAAAATTATTGGAATTATAGTCAATCAAATTCGGCTTGACTCAACTGAGAGCTATAAAAGATGAATATCTCTATTTCTCTATACTTACCACACAAAATGATCTCCAAACAGTAACATTTAACGATTGTACTTTTACATGAAGCTAAAATGGCTACTTTAGTTTTCCTACAAAATGGCCGGAAGGTTTTAGCATTAGCTAAAAGCTTTCTAATGAGTATAGCGGTTTTTCTTTGATCTAAATGTTTAAGACACGTACGCATACAGTAGCGTCACTATAATAAGGCTAGTATAGGCAGTTGTCTTTGGGGTTAAGTGTTTGGAAGCACAAAAATGATTTCACTTTAAAATATACATTGAAAAACAGTTTGGATCTCCTGCGCTCAACCCAGTTAGCCCATAGAGCTAAGAAGGACCACAATTAAGCTCGCATCAAATACGTTTCGTTTAGGCATATGGCTTAGGCAATAATTGCATTGTATTTAGATTTTAGTGGAAAAATTAGTCTCAAGGTACGCTCGCAAGGCTAGCGTTCCCTACCATAACTTGAAAGGGTCATTTGATTTGTTATCTCACTCAAATCGTTGTTATTTCTCTTCTACTTATTACAATCGTGACAATAGCTAGATTTAACGCTATTTTTACCTGGTCCTTTTAAGTGGAACTTTCTGTACAACTGATTATGAACAAAATATGGAATCGTAGTGTGTTTTGGAAACTTTAATTTATGCAAATTTTTAATAAATAATTAATTATGTGCATCAATTATGGAATATTTTGGTTTCATATGCAAATTTAGATGCAATCTAGAAACTTATCAACTATTTATACTTACACACACACACACAGATACAATTAAATTTCAGTTTAAATCAAACCCTTCTGAAAATAATAAAAGTGAGTTACTGAAAATCTGTATAGTTTCATGTTATATACACAAGGGAAATTATAATTGTCGATTTCTGGACTTATTATTATTCTAATCTGAATCAGGGATGGATTTACGTCCATTTATGTTCTTTAGCTTGATAGCCCTCAAAATCAATACTAAGTTTCGGGCCGTAAAGTGGGTAGATCCGCCACTGGGAACAATTGAAACAATCGATAAAACGGCGCTAAATTTAATTATTATTGTTGTTACCATTTTATTTGTTTATTTATGTTATAAGGATGATGTTGTAAATCGCATATTAAACTACTAATTTCAGTTGTCATGTAAACCTACCTGTCGTATAAGACCACCGCATTATTAAGTTGGTATTAATTGAGACTCTATAAATTATTCATTAAATCTACCTACCTATATAGGTATAGCTCATTGGTTTGATAATAATTATGATGGTACAATCATGTTATATAATAAAAGTAGAGTAAATAAAGATTTAATTGAGATGAGGATGAGAATTTTCGGTTGGAAATTCGATCTGTCTTCTCTAAACCAAACCGCAACTGTGAAATTAGACTTTACAATCATTTTTTATCGTCTCATATTTTTTTTTTCAATTATTGACTCCCATATAGATTGCAAATTTACTGTTATTACTATAATCATCCTCAACATAATTTTCTTACTATACAGAATGTTTCATTTAACACTACACTTCGGTTATTTGTGAATGAAAAACCACATACAGTTGGAAATACAGCGACACAAACCGCAACTAAACTCTTCAATAACAACCGTGCAGTGCATGGGCGCTTAATCAAAATTGAGAGCAGTGCCACCACGTGCGGTTGTGCAGAACCAATATTAAGAAAGATGAAAAAGCGTTTTATACCCTAGAACTGTCAACCCTTTAAGTATTGCGCAATCAGTCCTGTAGAGAGACAGTTCTTGTTTCATACCCACATGGCGACACTGATTTGGTGGGAGTATAATGTGTAAAAATGCCTTAAAAACACTTTTTATTGGTTAACGATAATTGCTTATAACGCGCGTTAGTACGAATAGTGTGAAAGCTACCTAATTCTCAAATGTGCTACAGACTATCGTTTTCTCTCCGCGTTCGTCGAAAATGGTCCGAATGACGAACGGGGAAGAAAATTTGGTACGTGGATAGTATCACTGCCGTGTTTTTGGCATTCACACATCAATTTTATTTCCTATGGGATAATATTAAGGATTTATTAGTACCAAATAAAAAACAACCCCCATGATCATATCGATAAGAGGTGATTAATTGAACATATACGGGGTCTTTTGTATTTATTGGTAGTAAAACTGCCCTTGTAGATAGTAGTTGTTTAAAACGCGTCTACATGGGAGACACATTGTTTGAAATATTCTTTGATGTTTATTCATTTACCGCTCTCGCATGGAACTAAATGCAGACGTTGGCTGTGTTGTTGGGGGGCGCTTGAGCAGCACGCAAAAATGCTGACTTACGCTGCAACCTACACGAGAAATTTGATACAGGCAGCATGTGGCCGGCTAAATGCGTACATGTGGAGACGCGTCTTTACAAACAACAGAAGTGCAGCGTTAGATGGAACAGTCTGTTTGTTGTTGGAATTTTCGACTGGAATTATTGCTATATTATTATTACATGTGAGGAATGTTTGCATTAATAACAATAATGTAAAATTACAACTGTATTATTCCAAGATCTTGATTAATGAATATTTGCCACAGTACAACAATAGATAAACATTAAGACAATGTTGTAGAATACAAAACCCAAAAAACAAATTGTCATCCGAATCCCCAATTCTGTTCATATTTCCCATGAGAATAAACCAAGTATAGATAGACCCCTGTCCACATCATCTACAAACAACTGTATATATATATCGGTGGTAAGATCAAGAACGTGTCATGCACACAAAACGTTCCGTATTTTAAGCCGAAAAAAAAACAAATATTTAAAGTGTGGCGGAAACAAAAAAACACGAATTTCTGTATGAAAAACACGATAAGCTGATAACATGTCGTATGTCTCTTCACTAGAAATTTGTAACTTGTCACTGTGGAGGGAGAAGATTTGTGGGATGCCGCGCTCAAGTGGCAATCACAAAAAAATAATGTAAACGTTTTTTTTTTATTCAACAATGTTTCAATAGTAAATATTCGATAATGAAAGAAATTTAACAATAATAAATAGAAAAATATATAAATATAATACCTACTGTTATTTCAGATACACTGAAATCTTTAAATGGATTTTACCACATCACAATTATACCATCTGTAGAATTACCAAAAATTTTCACAATTATTGAGGATTTCATCAAAACCATTCCCATTTGTATTACAAACAATAATTGAATCAACATGATTTTCTTTATTCATCTCATCAGTGATATTAATTGTATCCGATTGTTGCTCCATTTTCACATAATCTAAAATCAAATCGACCATATCTGTTCGATTAATTGATTTTGCAATAACTAATCCCAATAATAGTTTAAACTAAAACAAAATTTTCGGTTAAATTCATCAAATTGTGGTAAAATTTCAAACAAAAAACAATTACTCTAGGAAATGTTGGAAGATTCATTTGTTTTGCAACTTGTTGCAATTGACGATACGACATTTTCGCATAAGGATTTGTGGATTTGTTGTGATTAATTCGACGATTACTAACAATTAATTGGGACATGATTTTTATAAATAAATAAATAAACAAAATCACACACAGATAGACAACAAACACTAGAAGACTACAAACTACAATGATGATAGGATAAGGACGAGTACACAGAATCGAGGAATTTAAATTAAAAAAAAATCAATCGTATTTATTCTTTTTTTGATTGTTTAAAAGAAAATATATCAGAAACGATAATATAATCACAGAAGAGAAAAATTAATATACAACCACCTTTGAATGTTTTTAAAATTGTTTTAAAAATATTTACAATAAACAAGCGAATTAAACAAAAATCAAAAAAAAAAAATACTGTAAATAATGAGTTTTAAATATATATAAGTCTAATATATAGAAAAGGTTATATAAAAATCGTTATATAATCTCTCAAAATTGTCAAGTAAAAAATTGGTTATCAAAAGAAGATGAAGAAGAATAAAAAGCACAAGGCACTCAATTATTATTATTATTGTTTTGGCATCTATATCGCTATATTTAGCCAACAGGCACCCATTGACTTTTTCTATGTTCAGCATCAACAGCTGCCTTAATTTGTGCACAAACATGTGCAACATTAGCACCAGCTGATACAATAGCTGTAACTAAATGTCGATATTCAGCTTCTAATTTATGTCCATGTTCGAACATTTCTTTTGCCGCTTTCTCAGATAATTTATCTAAACTATAACGTACAGCATCTTTTTTAACTTCACGTATTTGTTTTGTTGTTTTGAATTTAATTAATAATACAACAGGATAAATACGATGACGATGTAAACGTTCAACACTACCAGCAGCAACATCTAACATACAATGTAAACGTGCTCTAGATACTTGACGTACAGCTGCTACTGTTATACATTCCCAACAACTGCCACGTCGACGATATTCAACTAAATGACCATCAGCTAATTCACGATCTAATTGTGCTTGTGAACAACGACGTGTCTCTGCTGGTGCTCTACCAAACTCATCCGGGAAATCACTAACCTACAATTTAGTGATTATACAATAAATTAATAAATTTGTTATAAAAAATTACCAATTTATCAACAACACATTCAGCTAATGGTCCTAGAACTAGAACCGGTCGAAATTCTGGTCGTGTTAAACGTTCAACACGTTGATAAGCTGGTGGTAATGATGGTTCTTCATGTAATGATCCACCATCTGAATACCAACCAGGACCAGCTAAACTACAAAAACTTGCTAATTCTTTTGAATGACGTTGATGTTTTTTACGACGGAAAAAACTACGACGTGGTGGTAATACACTAGATGATATAGAACGATTATTACTACTATTATTTGTTGTTGTTGTTGTTGTTGTATTTGTTGATGTTGTTTGATCAAAATCAGCACCACGACGTAATAATAATTCTTCTTCAACCTTATATTTACTTGGTATAATACCGCATTGTTGACGACGTCCTTCACCATCTAAACGCCATGCACGCCATTGTCCTGGTACACCATTAAACATTGTATTATCAACATATAAAACATCATCTTTTGTAAATGATAATTGTGGTGGTTCTGTTAATTCATTACCAGGACGATCGAAACCACAACGTACATATAAACTATCACCTGGTTTATCTTTAATCTCATTATAACCTTTAATTATAAATTATTGTAAAATAATTGTTTGGATACAAAATAATAATAATAATAATAATAGAATTTGAACTTACGATCAATACGATAATGTGCTAATACAGTAACTTTATCAGCTGGTTTTGCTAATTCATATGCTGCCTCTTCTGCTGTTGCATTACGTAAATCACTACCATTATATTCTAATATTTGATCACCAGTTCTTAAACCAGCATGATATGCTAATGAATCTGGTTGTACTGAATGTATAAATATACCAGCAGCATTACCACCAACTAACGATATACCCAAATTTGATGTTTTTAATGTTTCGATATAAAGATATCGAGGCTCATCATCATCTCTACAATCAATCAATCAATCAATCAATTGATTAATTAATTATTATAAATCTAAATTGTACAATGTACATGCTCCGCTAAAACTCAAGAACGAGCACCGGTATGATCAAGGGAGTTTTAGTAGGAGAGCCGCCAGCAACGGTTCCATTTAAGTCATTTTATAACGCAGGGTTTTAGACGGAGGACCTATACATATAATTATTGAATCGTGTATAGATAAGGTTTTAGCACCTGAACCTCTCACCTGACAGTTAAGGTAAATAAGTAACCGTAATAGTAACACGTCTGGAATTTTTATTGAAGCAAGTGTACCATGTGTAGATCACACTTGCAAAAATCTAGCATCCTTAAAAAAATTATTAAAATGTTCGATTTTCATCCAAAACGTCGGTTTCAACAGACGGTTGCGGAGTGAGAGGCAGGTATAGTAGAAACAGTCGAAATTCGGCAACGCTGCGAAGAACTAACTTTTCTCTCGCATATATAGAAAGAGACAAGTACAGCTTACTTTCTCTACTCTACATATGTTGGGAAGAACGCAGCGTTGCCGCACCTTTAACTGTTTCTCCTATACCTACTCCGAACCCTTCGATTGAAGACCATGTTTTGAATCAAAAAATCGTACATTTTAATAATTTTTTTAAGGGTGTTAGCAATGGAATTTAGAACTGAATTTTTGCAAGTGTTATCTACACATGGTACACTTGCTTCAATAAAAATTCCAGACGTGTTACTATTACGGTTTACCTTACCTATCAGGTGAGAGGTTCAAGTGCTAAAACCTTATCTATACACGATTCAATAATTATATAAGTCCTCCGTCTAAAACCCAGCGTTATAAAATGACTTAAATGAAACCGTTACTGGCTCTTTTAGACTATTTTATGGTGTGGCAGCCCCCTCTATTCCTCATCCATGAAGAAGGTTCCTGTTTTTACTTGAAGGGTGTGCACAACATTCGAGTGTTCTGGAACATTCCAAAACACTCTAGAATGCTGTGGCACATTTGAAGCCTTTTTGTACGGATGGGACGACCCACTGATAGGGATATATCCATCGTGGATATGAACGTTAGTTTCTCCTTGACCGTACCCGGGGGTACTCCAGCTAGTTGCTATTAATTTAAAAACAAACCTTGAATTTGTGTTTTGTCTTTGTAGTGTACCAGTTTGTTGTCCACTTCTTATAAGTGAATTTGGTGGTGGTAAACTAGCAATATTAACTGGATGTGATTTACGTATTTCTTTTGGTGAATTACATGGTGTAGCTTCACCATCACCATCATCACCATTTGAACTTGTATCAGTACAAGAACCTGAACCACCTAATTCATTATATTCTACAATATTAATTTATTTATTATTAAAATTAAATAATAATTTTACAAACTTACTATCAGGACTATATTGGACTAACATTGTAATAGAATTACCACATTGTCTTAAAACATTAGCTGCTAAATTATATGTTGCATTTCTCATATTAATACCGCATACTTCTAATAATTGATCACCAATTTGTAAACCAACTCTACTAGCTAAACTATTATCATTAACAGTTGATACAAATATACCACCACTTTCTGGACAATTTATTTGTATACCTAATGGTTCATTTGATTTATCAATATGTACACGTCTTAATTCACCTGGTAATGGTTTATATTGTCCATTACTAATCCATGAACAATATTCTTTACTATTACCACCACCACCACCACCACTATTTACAACTGTATTTGTTGTTTTTGTTGTTGTTGTTGTTGTTGTTGTATTAGCAGCTTCACCTGGACTTAAAACTTCAACATGAAATATTGGCATAGGACTACCACGTTCTGAACTACGTTCAATACTTCCTGTACTAACTTTTGATGTAACACTAGGATTTGATGGTATACGTATACGTTGATTTTCACGTTTACGTGGAAATGTACCAATTTCTAATAAATCTGTATCACGTTGATGTTGTTGTTGTTGTTGTTGATGATTATAATGATAATGATGATGATAACTAAGTGATTGTTGTCCAGAATTTGTTATAATACCAATTTTATTACGATTTAATAAATTATTATTATTTATTATTGTATTACCACCATCAACTGATGTACTATGTTGTTGATGTTGATAATGATTATGATTATGATGATATAATGGTGGTTCAAAACTATAACTATCACGTAAATGTTCATTATTTGTTGGTGTTGTTGTTGTTGTTGTTGTTGTATAAGGATGATGATGTGGTGGAAATTGTAAACGACCA